>CACRXK020000975.1:0-62930 GCA_902702795.2 Paramuricea clavata | reverse complement strand
TTTAATTTATAGGTCTTTACATTTACCAAGCAACACATCATGCAAAACCCAGGAATTAAATCACGTTTGTGAAGCTCTCACACTCAATGGCTATCCCAAAAACTTGGTTACGAGAATCACTCGACAACAAAGAAATGCAGCAACTCCATCTCCTGAAGAATTAGTCAGAACGTTTTTTGAATCGGTTGAAGGAAAAACACAACCCACCGGATACGCAGTTTTGCCCTACATCAAAGGCCTCACGGAACCTCTTACAAGGCTACTACAAAAGCACGACGTAAAAGTTTGCAACAAGCCAATGAAAACCCTCCAGCAAGAATTTCCATCCGCAAAACACCGACCTTCATCCGAAAATCAGACAAACGTGGTTTATCGTATACCGTGTCAAAGTTGTCCATGGAGTTATATAGGAGAAACCGGAAGGTCACTGAAGACAAGAAAATCGGAACACGTAAGAAATGTAAAGAATCACAAGACTGGATCTAATGTAGCAAAACATGCATGGACTTATGACCACAGGATTGACTTTGAAAACGCGGAAGTTATCGATAAGGGAAATTTTAGGACCCGAAAAACTCTAGAGTCATGGCATACAGCCTTAACAACTGATGCTGACAACAATTCATGTTCACTTCCCGGACAATATACTGTTCTTATAAAAAAGCAGTCATAGTTGACAATACACACTCATATTTCATACGCAATTATGCAAATCTTTCTGTATATACAATAATAGACTATAGTTTCATATTTCATACACTCATACCCGTTGAAGGCTACAGATTGGTAGCCGAAAGCTTGTAATAAATATATATTTTTGGTCAGAGAACGTCTATTTTATTATTAAATACAGGGTGTATAAAAAATACTGAACAGATTTAAAATTGCTCTCAATTTCGCAAAACAGCTATTTGTATCCGTTTTTTATATATATATATATAGCCTCTTTGGGTACTTATAATGTAGAATAATGAGAAAAATTTCTCGAACTCAAATTTTGTGAACCAGGGGGGTGTGTCTTTTCCAACAAACTAAAAATGGCTCGCGCACAAAATTTAAAAGCTGCAATCATATTTTGAGTTAGCAGATGGAAAATTTGTCCGGATTTTAATTACTGTAAAAAATGTCAGACAATTTGGTTTAGTTTAAGCACCCTAACTATTCACGCAAAGTTACAATTTTCCCGAAAAATCAGCTATTTGCATGCTTAATTAATGCATTTGCCTAATTTGCATATGTCAGCCATATGCAAATTAGGTAAAGGCATTAATTAAGCATGCGAAAGGCTGACTTTTTAGAACAAAATGAATAGTTAAAGGGCTTAAACTAAACCAAATTGTCTGAAATTTTGTACAGTAATTAAAAACCCGACAAATTTTCAATCTATTAACTCAAAATATGATTACAGCTTTTAAATTTTGTGCGCGAGCCATTTTTAGTTTGTTGGAAAAGACACACCCCCCTGGTTCACAAAATTTGAGTTCGAGAAATTTTTTTCATTATTTTACATTATAAGTACCCAAAGAAGCTATATATATAAAAAACCAGATACAAATAGGTGTTTTGCGAAATTGAGAGCAATTTCAAATCTGTTCAGTTTTTTTTTTATACACCCTGTATAGTGGTACGAATATTTAAAACTTATTATAAAACTCATTAATAATTCATGAAGTTTAATCAATGTTTGTAAATCGCATAAAGATTTGTCCTGATTTACATTCAGCTTTGATTTTTTCGGCTTAGACAATGTTTATTTTTAAAATTTCTTCACCAATGAACTCATAAGATGGGTCATTTTTTAAGTACTAGATAAAACATTCGCATCCGATCTGTATCTGATATACAAACTTTCGCCTTCGGCTCGAGTTTGTATATCAGATAAAGATCAGATGCTCATGTTTTAACTACTACATAGCTGGAAGTGAATAGGAAGGACGCAGAGTCCACCCAGTTTACGAACAGAATTGTTGGTGTCGATAGCTATAAGTCCTTCAACCATGCAAAATCGTTCTTAATTTCCTTAGCAACTGGGTGGTAACAGAAATTGTGGTGAAAATTTCAAGTATAGTATATAGTTTAAATGCAAAACTGTGTTTTATTACTTCCTTGATGAAAGACTATTTTCCAAATGTTTAACAGTATAGTTATACTTTTAAACGGGCGTTATGAAAACCCGGAATGCCGGAATATTACGGAATATGGCGGAATTTCGCGAAATTTTTCCAGAATATGCTGGAATTAATCGAAATTGTGCGTAATTGATGATTCCCCTTATTACGTTTTCGTAGCGCTTTGCATTGTGGTTATAGTGGTATCACTGATAAAGATAGCGGCCTCGAATGAAAATGTTAAATGTTTTCGCGAATATTTTGCTGTTGGCTATCGCGCACCTGACCGTAACTTTTTTTAAAAGTTCTTGCACGGGTCAGGACAAAAAATAAGCCATCTTAAATATCAGTGATACCACTATAACCACAATGCAAAGCGCTACGAAAACGTAATAAGGGGAATCGTCAATTCAATACATATTATCTTGCATTTACAATACTGGCCAAAACCGGTATCTTTATAGTATATAATTAAAAATTTGCTCATACTAAACATCAGCCAGCTATGTCATTTACATAGCTGGCTATTTTATCACGAATTAGAGCATGTCATTTGATGCACAGTCGAAACTCCGAACCGATTGTTGTTCTCTCTAGACTAGTAGCTCCATGGCAGCGCATTGACTGATTAATTTTTCAAGGCCACATGCTCGGAAACGGTTAGTTCCGCTGATCTCAGAATGATATTTCGTCAAAACTTTTTTCTTCAAGATTGGTTTAGAAACAAACTTAGAGTAGGGTTAGGTTAGGGTTAAGATTATGGTTAGAGTTGGTGTTTGGAGTAGGGTTAGTGTTAGTAAAACCGTTGCTTTGTTACGTTTTGTCACTCTGAGGCCAGCGAAATAACCTCCCATATGCTCAGGGTATGCAAAAATTGTGGATGTTGACGCCATTTCATGTGGCCACGCAAGAAAGAGAACTCAACAAATGTTGGTAAAATGTAGATCAGTGTTGGAATGCTGTTTGTTACTAATTATAACGATGAAAACGTCAGTAAATGCCTTAAATGTCAACCTGTTATTAAGTTCAAAAATCCGGCATAAATTTCCGTTGAAGACTGCTTCCTCCAGAAGAACCGTTTGAGGATCTCGATGTATCTCATGAGTAAAAGCTGCGGAATGCCGTTGACTTGTCTAAAAAGTCGTAGTTTAGATCTTTAAAGAAAATTTAATATTGTTGAGAGGGCTTTCCCAAAATTTTATGATCTTGTCCTAATTCGAAAATAAAGTCTCGCGAAATATTGCTTCGAAAAAATCGCGAAATTAAAGTCGCGCGAAATTCCGTGATATTCCACAAAATTCCGGCATATTCCGTGATATTCCGGCATTCCGGATTTCCACAACGCCCCTTTTAAACACGAATATGTCGACATTTTCATGTCTTTTTCGATTTAGTATTTCAACATAACAATATATCGATCTTCTTGTTGGAAATTCAAACTTCTGTCAAACAGTACGAAAGCGGCTAACTATTATTAGTATAATTACATAGGTGATTATTGAAAATTCTCCACGCTGATTGGTTACCGTTGAGGTGATTATTACGCGATAATCACCTAAGCGATTTTCAAAATGGCGGCCGAAGCCGTTTTGTCAATTAAAAGACGAAGAAATGTGCATTTTTAATTTTTTTCCCAAATAATCACCCATGAAATTATACTAAAACAATTATTCACCTCAGGCTCGGTGGTTATCGTGAATAAAAACCTCGACTTCGTCTCGGTTTTTATTCACCGATAATCACCTCGCCTTCGGCGAATAATTGTTAAATATTGTGCGTATTGGTTAGAATTGACTTGTATACTGTACATAAGACTCATAGACTATTACCCAAGCAGAGGGCCGATGAGTCCATTTTTCGCAACTGCTCCTGGTTTGGTCTAATCAATGTATAAGATTTACACTCCAAACTTCCATCTACAAAACCCTTCAACTATTGGTCCATCGAGTGAGATGCATGCCCAAAAGCCTGAAATTTACCTATACACCTTACATTGGCATCACTTTATCATATATACATTTGGTCCTCATATTCATTTGAATTAAGTTTTGCGAATCAAAATTGGAATAATTTGCGCATATACAAGATCAGGTTTACATACGACGTAGACAGAAACTTTCGTAATACTCAAGCATTAACATTTATCTGAATTGCTCATGAATAGGGGGGGGGTTACACCCCCTCCCTATTCATCACGGACTCGGCAATGTCTGCTTGACTCGGCAAATTGGTTTCGGATTTAGCGGCAAATTGTCTTCGTAGTCAGCGAAAATATTTGAGTAGCTCGGAACTGAAAAGTAATAGTTATCGCAAAAATTTTACTAACTTTACTACGAAAATTACGGAAAAAGTTAACAAATGACGATTTAATTGGAAAGTTTGTGAATAATGGTATGTCCAGAAAATTTTGGGACCTGCCCCCCTGTTATCGGCAAATACGATACTACCCCCCCCCCCTTCTTTAGCCTCTTCGCTACGATCCTGCATGGGTTCACTCCTGAAACACAAATCATGAATGTTTATGAGTAGTAATAAACATTTATTACTGCAAGCTAGTCGAAACGTCGAATTTGAAAAATGTTAACGATTTTCGGAGTGTCCATTGTTTAGTAATAACTGAGTATTAATACTTTCATAATGTGAAAAATGGAACTCTTCCACCGAATGAAAATATCCTTATGGGGCGTTGTGAAAACCCGGAATGCCGGAATATCACGGAATATGGCGGAATATCACGGAATATGCCGGAATATCACGGAATATGCCTGAATATCACGACATTTTCCCGGAATATATCGGAACATCACAATATTTTACAATGGTAGCCATGCGACTGTTTATAAACATAGACGTCTGACAACATATTTTATTACAAAAGTGATGGATTTTGACGGTAAGCAACAAATAATACCTCTATACTGGAAGTTTTATATGTTGTTTACATCATTATTACGAGTGTTCACTAAAAATTTTGAATGAATATGATTAATTCTTCCTGAGTTATAGCCTGCGTCGCAAACGGTGGGTGAAACTTTGGGACGGTAAGTTTGAAACTTTGGGGCGTCTTGAAAAATAAAAATGCTGACGTCAGCATTATTTTCGAACGCCTTCAGAACTGTGTTAAACCTAGTTTCCATTTGATCGTTAGTTGTCGCTGGCACGACAAGTGGCTGATGTAATAGAGCTAGTGTCAACAAAAAACTCTGCAATCATTAAGACTGATTTGCGTATCACACAAAAAGACTATTATTATATTAGACAATTTCACATCTACCTTGGGACTTCTTACCTGATATAAACAACTGGCTCAAACTTGCCTTTATTTTAGAATTTGATTTTTGAATAAATGCTTGGTGGTATAAAATGGTCAATTTTAACTAAATTTTGTGTATGACACACTTCGAAAATAATGCTGACGTCAGCACTTTTGTTTTTCAGGGGCCTTCAAGGTGCTGTAACTCAAGAGGAATTAATCATATTGATTCAAAATTTTTGGTGAACACTAGTAATAATGATATAAACAACCGATATAAACTTCCAGTATAGAGTCATTGTTACTTATATATACCGTCAACATGGGAAAGATCCATCACTTTTGTAATAAAATATGTTGTCAGATGTCCATGTTTATAAACAGTCGCATGGCTACCATCGGAAAATATTCTGATGTTCCGGTATATTCCGGGAAAATGTCGTGATATTCCGTGATATTCCGCCATATTCCGTAATATTCCGGCATATTCCGTGATATTCCGCCATATTCCGTGATATTCCGGCATTCCGGGTTTTCACAACGCCCATCCTTATGTGCGAATCAAAATATTAATTACTTGTTTTATATAACATAATAATTAACAATTATTCGCCGAAAGCGAGGTGATTATTTGTGAATAAAAACCGAGACGAAGTCGAGGTTTTTATTCACGATAATCACCGAGCCTGAGGTGAATAATTGTTTTAGTATAATTTCATAGGTGATTTATTTGGAAAAAATAAAAAAATACACATTTCTTCGTCATTTAATTGACAAAAAGGCTTCGGCCGCCATTTTGAAAATCGTTTAGGTGATTATCGCGTAATAATCACCTCAACGGCAACCAATCAGCGTGGAGAATTTTCAATAATCACCTATGTAATTATACTAAATTGTTGTTATTACTCAAAACTATCCATGCAACAAAAAATTGAATTTAATGCCATCCCCGAAACCATGCTAATTTGGATTGGAACAAAGCTAGATATAATACAATATACAAATAATGAATTTTTTATTCGTGCAATGGTAAGAATATTTTCATTCGGTGAAAGATGGAACATTCAATCTTTCACCGAATGAAAATATTCTTACCATTGCACGAATAAAAACATTCATTATTTGTTTTATATAATACCAAATAGACTAATATCGCTTTTTCAAGAACAGTTTATTAAAAACCATTTAATATTAAAATAAATACACACAAATATAACAGAAACTGAATGTTTCAAATCATTCAAAACACAAAGAGTGCATGCAATGGAATAAACGTATAGTACAATTGCACTCGCAAAGAGTGGAACGTATTCCATTGCACTCTTGGGAAATGGAATTTTCTATTCAATATCACGTTACCATAAACAGCCAATTAAACGATCAGAATTCATTAAGGTATTATATAAAAATGAAGGACTGGGCCGTGCAATGGAATGCTCCATTGCACGATTAATGAAATGGAAACTTGGTCAATTACATGATATAAAAAAATAACAATTAAATACCTGGACAGAAACTTCGGATGAAATTATTAACGTTACCAATTAAATCTGAATAAGACGCTGGAAACATTGCGTTGCCGGGTTCTTCAACCATATCGCGGATTTCTTGTTTAGCACTATCTTTTTGGAGTCCCACACCAATCGCAAACACTTGCATCATGTCACGATCAAAGAATGGTTTGATTGCTTCACCAACATACGTAGAACGTGAATCTTGTGTTTGTTCACCGTCGGTTATGACTACAAAGATTTTAGCTACATCGGATTCGGATTCACGATATCCTGCGCTCTCAATCGCGACTTCTTCATCAGCCAATTTTAAAGCTAGATGAGTTTTAGTGCGCCCTCCGGCTTCCGGTCCAGACATGCGTTTCACCGCTGCAGCAAACGCTCCTGGTGTATCACTTTCTTCAAGGTTAATCTCTTTTGCCGCCTCCTCACTAAATGTTACAACAGCAGCGTGTCCGTAGACGTCACCGTCCCCACTTTGCACCCCAACCTGCAGTGCCTCGCCGACTGTTGTGAGAAAACTCCGCATTTGCTTATAATCGTCCTCTTTCACACTTCCAGAGCGATCAACAACGAATATAATGTCCGTTTTCCGACTACATTTTATCGGGGTCTGACCTGCAAAGTTTTTAATGAAAAATATATCAGGAGGTATAAACCGCGTGTTACACGAGGCCGAATTCGTTTTGCAAACTTGCAACGAAATTTCAGATACGAAACCATGTTATTCAAAACAAGTCAAGTCACAGGGAAATTGTGAGCATGGCCTGCATTCTACTATACACACACACGTTCGTTACATAACGTACTCTCAAGGGATTACCGGAAATGGAAAAAATGGGACAATTTCCCTGCGACTTATTTTGGATAAACATGGCCCCAAGATTTGCCCCAGTCACATTGATAAGTGGTGTCAACGTTTGGTCCCAACTGCCCAGAAGTGCAGAAAATGGAATTTCTGTGACCCCAAATTTTCGAAATTTACTGGGTTGACACCCAGACTACCCAACCAGAACATAAAATCAAATGTGCAAAATCAATGGTCGCAGCCACAGCCACAGCCATGGTCGTAGTACGTCACGTACAGTAACGACCACAGTCGCAGACAGAGCCACGGTCGCAGCGACAGTCGCGTAGTCACAGTCACGACCACAGTCGCAGCCACAGTCACAGTCGCAGCGACAATCGTAGTCACAGGCACAGCTACAGTCGCAGCCACATCCATTTTCGTGAGTAGTCACGATCACGGTTGCAGCCACAGCCATGGTCGTAGTACGTCACGTACAGTCACGACCACAGTCGCAGCCACGGTCGCAGCGACAGTCGTAGTCACAGGCACAGCTACAGTCGCAGCCACATCCATGGTCGTGAGTAGTCACGATCACGGTTGCAGCCACAGCCACAGCCATGATCGCAGCGACAGTCGTAGGCACAGCTACAGTCGCAGCCACGGTCGCAGCCACAGTCGTAGTCACATGTACGTACAGTCACACAGTCGCAGCCACAATGTGATGTTGCGGTGCTTAAGTTGTTCTGATTTGTTAATTTCGAACTTTTATTTTATGGACATGCATTTACCTACTCATATTTTTATTGATATTAAAGATCAGCGCTATTGCTGCATTCTGTGGCACCATGTTACCAGTTTTGTATCGACAGAGAAAGGTATAAAGACTTCATTCCACAAATACATAATTAAAAGATTTATCACAACACTATTAAAGTGCAATTCATGCTTTCGCGTTAAGTGTTGAGGCTTTTTCTTCGAATTAAAATTGGATAAATTAAATGATTTGGTAATGCCAATTTCTAGCGTTGCTCATCTATCTCCCCCTTTTTGGATACCCTGCATGGCTTTTGCATTTTTCTCTATAAGTGTACTCCCAGCTGCAGGGCACACACAGAATGTCATGAATGAGGAAATGGGAAAACGTTCAAGGGTGGCCGGACATTTTCCTTAAAGACACTTTGCCGGAAGACATTTTGCCGAACGGACAGTTTGCCAACGGACATCTTGACGAACGGACTTTTCGCCGGAAAGAAATTTTGCAACGGACAATTTGCCGAAAATAGAGATTTTTTCTGAACTTTAAAGGCTCGCTTCATTGAAGTTTCCGTGATTAAAGTCTTTGATAAAAGTCATTGTTGACTTTGATGACAGAAACTTTGATAGTGAACATGTTTTGTTTTATATTTACAGCTGAGAATAACATGATTCATGAACGTTAAGGACGGTAAAAGTTTATTATGTATATATTTCATAAAAAGCATATATATTATCGTATATATTTTACAAAAAGCATCCGATCCTTATAACTGTTCTACAAAATTCGACGAAAAGTCCGTTCGACAAAATGTCCGTCGGTAAAATGTCTTTGGGCAAAGTGTCTTTCGGCAAAGTGTCTTTCGGCAAAGTGTCTTTCAACAAAATGTCGGGCACGACGTTCAAGAACATTTAACGCTCTAACCTGCGTAGCTGACGTTATAAGAGTTTTGGATTGATGTACAAGCAGCAAAAATTAGGGAGACGAGGTGCAGGAAAGGCAAAAAGATGGCCGCTTCCCTAACTAATTTTCGTTGCCGCCAGCTACACAGGCCATCAATGTAAAACATGTATGCAAAACTGACTCCTGGGCATTTTGTAATTTAGTAAAATTTAAAAGTCCCTAAAGACTAGGAATTATTCCTTAACCTGCAGTTTTCCTTTTTTAGAGGCTACTGGTAGGCTGGTAGCTAGTACTGCAGAACAAGAAAAGCATACTCATCTGTGCGAAACTTTACCAAGGGCGAAAATCCATTTCAAAAAATTAAAATACGTGTGTGGAGGGGAGGGGGGGGGGGGACAAAGCCAGTCTACCAACGGACGTAATTTATTATATATTACGAATGCACAAAAAGTGAGGGGACAAGTCCCTCCAATTCCCCCCAGAATTGGCGTCCTTGAGCTTTACCTTGGTAATCCCATGACCTCCAGCCACTTACAAGACTGAAGGCTTTGCAGGTGAGGGTGGTAATCTCAAACGGGATAGTTGTCTTGGATGACCTATACTACTTAGTTCTCTAAAGAACCGTATTGAGTCACCTAAAGCCGCATATACGCTCGAATACCGTTTCGTAGGCGACCACATTTCTTTAAATTTTTATTACGGACAATTCAGGTTTTTCCGAGGACGTTGGTAACATACCTGGGTTGTTTACACAGAATATTTACTATAGACAATTTTTAGTCACGCAGAAAACGTCACGCAGAAATTTTTGGGGGATCACTTCACGAGGTACACATTCGGATCTGCGGGACTATTAAGGATAATTTGGGACTTTTATAGGGTAATCAGGGACCTTTCTAGTATTTAAATATTTAGCATATAAATGACGGGAAAATATTGGAATTATTTAAATTTTCCGCACTCAATTGATTCTTGCTGCCAATCTTGCATGCTTCAGTACGGCAAATACTGTATAATATTGGGACACTTAGTGTAAACTTGGGATTATTCAGGTACTCATATAAATAATTATTATCACTAACCTTTTTTGCGGGAAATATTTAAATTTTCCGGAAATAAATACTAACGTGTGTGGCAATAGCCTGAACTGCCCTGAACAGATTTGTACTAGGCTTTGCAACCCGGTGCAAAGGTGCCATTGCCGTAATCGCATCAAATTTGCAAGGTTGCAAATATTTTGGCAAATTTAGAAACCAAATTATGGACGAAAATACCCACAAATTCACTTGTGCAAATGAAAGGTAATTTGAGCCAAATTTATCCTATACCCATTCCCTCTCAAAAAAGAGAATTGTATTTACCAATATGAGGGTAAAAATTTATTTACCAATTTGCTTTCCAAATTTGAACAAAATTTGCACAATAGCAAATTTGATGCGATTACGGCAATGGCACCTTTGCAGGGGGTTGCAAAGTTGGAGCAAATCTATTTTTTCGTCCTGTGGCGCCCGCGTGCAGGCCCAAGGGAGCAGGCTGAAGGGAACTTGATAGTGGGCCTGCAAGCAAGGCCCGGTATTTTGTACTTTCCGCGTTCGCCCACGAACGCGGCATTCTGATTGGCTGTTTGCTGTTGGATTCTATAATTAGGTCAGTGATTCATCACAAAGGCATAGACAAAGGCTCTCGATAAGCTTAAAATTCGAAAATTGATCACTTTTTCGATTACAAATGGAACAAGAACAGACTGTTTATTGTTTACTTGAAGGAAGAGATGTTTTTGCCGTTATGCCAATGAGGATTGCTTGTCGTGAGGTGTTGGAATAGCAACATTTATTACGAATGGGGTATAAAACTATAGTAACCTTTACTTGAGTTTCATTAATTTCAAACAGACTTGATACGTTATATGTTCCTCAAGAAAATTATCTTTTGGTTGATGTTGAGCTGCAGTTGCATGTAAGCCTATTCAAAATACTTTGCGATTTACAAGGCTTCGCTGAGAGAGCAAAAGAGAAGACGGTATTAAATTGCCGTTTGAAACAAAACGATCTGGACTCTGAACGCTGTCTTCTTTTGTAGATTTCTCACCAAATGAAATAACTGAAATAAATTTCGTACTTTCCGCCGCCAACAAGAATTGCACACACGATCTGATAAGTGAGACAATTTATTTATAACAATGGCGACAGCGAAGCAACATTATAAATGCTGATGTGGTCGCACGACTTCCCTCACGATTTGAAGTTTGAGACTGGTTTTCTGTTGAAATTCGTCTTAATTTGCCTGTTCCGATTTTAGTTGAAAATGAGCACTTGTAAATTTGGCAATTACTGACTGCGTTGCTTGCTTTTTTTGGAGTTTTAACACAGGCATTTACACATTGTTTCTATTTTGAATATTAAAGCAGAGAAAACCCCGCAACATTTTAATGCGAGTTTGTTTGTTAATTTTTGGGTTGCTGTCATTGGTTCTTTTTTGACAATTGACGCGCGAATGGGGCGTGTTATGAAAAGGGGCGTTTTACAAAATACCGGGCCTTGCTTGCAGGCCCACTATCAGTTCCCTTGGGCCTGCACGCGGGCTAGTATAAAACCGAATGCTGAAGTACGAATGTAAAATCTATATTAGAAGTTACTACAACTGAAATTCTGCCTCGCTTTCAGCTTACACAGTTTATAATGCAAAGTCTATAAACGTGTCGTGTTTGCATTTTGCATTGCGCGCAGGCAAATTTTGATCTTTGAATTTTGATAATCATGATGAGACATCAGTGTGCCTATATATAAGCATTCCAGTGTGTGGTTGCACATTTGTCGGCTAGTATAAACATCACGTTTTCAACCGCGACTATCTGTGACATACACTTACACAGTATTAGTAGTGCACATAGTTAATCAACCTAATTGAATAATTTCATGAATGTGAACATTTATATATCGTTAAATGAACTGCAAATAGCCAAATAATATGTCTATATTTCGAATACGCACGCAACTTATGACCTTTCTAATTGCATACTTCAAAACAAAATTCAATATCTCGGATATTTATGGTATATTTTGATCTATTTTATAAAAAAATTGTAATGTGTTCTCTTTTTATTACATTTTATTTATGGGTATAATGCTTTCGGAAAGACACGATGAATAATGCGTCAAAACCGCAGCGGTTATGTGAATAAGTATAGAATATTGTATAGAATATATAAGTGGCATCAGAGCATTCCTGATCTATTTCCTGCAGTACAGGCTTCCTATATTGCATCATAACATGCGCGGTTACCAAGCTTCCAAAGAAAGTGTCCCCCAAAAAATTTCTGCTAACGGCACTCGGTCACTGACCAAAGTATGATCTAGTATAAAGATGCACCCGATTCATTCATAGTCGCTTTGAGCTGTCGAGTCAGCCAGGTCTAAATAACTATATAATTGTATTGCGTTTTTGTACAAGTTGAAGTTGTCAGTTCAGTTGTCTATCATCGCACTGCAGGAGCATTAAAACAATTTACCTCACACTGTGTGTTAATTCAAAAACATAAAACAAGAAATTATGGTTTAGTTTCCTTTCCACTTCAGCCCTTCTTAGCCGCACGTTTTAAAAATATGTACCGAATCCCTGGCCGAATCATAATGTACGTTTGAGCTCATTTGCATTAATTTCGGCACATGAAAAATTGGGTTCCAGGGTTTATATACGTGCTGTTAAAAGAAATCGGTTAATTAAAGGTAAATTCATTGACCCATAACTGATTGTCTCGGATTCAGGGCTAGACTATAGCTTGTCACAAGTGGACTTCTCCCTCCTAACCCTCAAAAAAGAAAACTGACTTTGCGAAAGTCTAATTCAGGGCTTATACGTAATTGTTTTCTGCATCTTAGTTGAAATATGTATGAACGGCTGACCTCTGACCGGCCGGCTGATTTGTATTTATCATTGTGAAACTCGTTAATAATTCATGAACCAAACACAAAAGAAATCATGACCATGAAGGAGTTTGTATACATCTGATACAAAATCATGCTGACCAAATATCATTTATCAATTTATTTTACTAGAATTGTTGAAGAATACGAATGTTCTCATCAAGACGTTTCACTGCTTTCACAAGCCATTTACAACTACAATTACAATTACAATTACAACATTCGCGTCCGCGTTGTATTGGATATACCTTCTATTATTAAACTGTTCTATTATTAATACCAACTCACGCCAGCTGGAGTGTGCATATCTGATACAAGACCACACAACACGGCCGCTCATGTTGTGAATAGTTCTTATACTCATGATGCACACAATTCAGTATATTTTGACGTATACGTATTAATTGGATATACAAAGGTCCCTTTTAACCTGAACAGGGCTATTTGATCGAGTCTTTACCTTATTAATTATTCATGAATTCTAAATTAAGTACTTTTATGTCACATTATATAGTTTAGATTACAATGCATATTCATGGTATATATTTTGAGCAGAAACGTACTATTAAAATTTATTGTTGTGCTTTCTTCGTAATATTAATATCTACTGAGTATTGTTTTGATACTCTATTCCAATTATAGCCAAAACGATTTGTAAGCAAGACCCCGGTATAATCTTGAACAAAAACGGATAACATGATAAGCGCAAAAAAGATACCTTTTCTTGCCATAACGAATTTCTAGATATTTATGCAGATGCTCGCCCACTTACGCAGAAGACTGAATCAGTATAGACTTGACCATGTAAGCAGCAAATCAGACAAATCGATCGTTTCATTTATTTTTTTCCAAGCCATGTTTCGCAAAGGTTGAGGGTAAATATGGCTACATGGCAAATTACACAAATTCAATCAATTTTACAATTAATCTAATAGGATTTGCCGCAGGGAACAAGAAACTGTCCGGCCCAAACAATGGCCATATTGAACATACATGGGGCTGATTCAATCGAATAGAGTTTTAATGTTCCAATTTTATATTGAACTGGCTTAAAAAAGTCAGGCATCAACCAATTCTGTTTTTTAAATGCCAGAATAAAGAGAAATTTAAGGCTGGTTTACACTATCAAAGTTTCTAAGGATTTGTAAGAAATGACTCAGTGTGACTGAGTCAGTTCTCTCGAACATTTCTTACAAATCCTGCAAAACTTAGAACTTACCTATGCAACATTCTTACTGTGGTCACAGAAACTTTGATACTGTAAACCAGCATTTAGTTTAGATATATAATATATAGTCTTTAATCTTTAAATTTCACACATCTGTCATGAAAAGATTAAGTTCATTTCAAATTTAATAAAATATGATACAGTTATATACCATGGAGAATGGTTGCACGCAAAGGCGCACGGGAAAAAAATATTAGGGGGCGGTCGAAAATTTGGCCAACATTCCCTAAATTTCCTGTCGATGGCGAGAGGGGGGGAGGTGGAAATAATTTCGAAACATACATTAACACATTTTGAAAACGTTTATAATCATTTATATATTTATAATAATCATTTCTAATTGCCCAACTTTTAAGCACAAACTGCCCGACCAAAAAGTTTTTTAAATTGTTGAACAGTTTAGGACATGAAAACGGTCCAATTAGGTTTGTACAAGCATGAATACAGGTTATGAATACATGCAAAATATTTTTTTAGTGATGATGTAATGCATGCTTGAAGCATTATATCCATATTATCGATAGCCCAGGATTGTAGAAGCTGTGATGAACTGTTCTGGTAAAAATATAGCCTGCAGTAAAACAGAATTATTTTGTCGTATCCTTACTGGCGTCTATTCAGCAGTTCTGCAGATTGTGTATACTCTTAATTATAGAGCAGACGGAAAGGTACTTTGTGCGACAGCACCATAAGACAAAATTTCCTGGGTCACGCAACTCGAATAATTGCTAGTCTTGTCAATTTCATTTGCCTCACCGATTTTTCCTTATAAAACTGCGCACATATAATAATTTCACGACAGACTACGATCTAACAGAACAATTATGATTACTTGTATTTTGAATAAATATTAAATTATTTGATATTGATGTTAAATATCAGGTGTCATATTGGGTTATAAAGCATGGAAATGTATGATTGGGTATATTCGCACACTTGGTACACTGTACACAAGATGAATGCAGACAAGACCACATTAGACCAGACTATTACACATCAACAACTGTGACTTGCATGATCACAACAGCATGCAACTGCTAAATCGTGACCACGCATGTTTAACGGAAATCTACGTTTCTGATCAGCGCGCATGCAATGCGTTGATATTATCCTGACCTATAATTTGTGACAATCATACGTACAGTCGAAATGTAAGACGATAACCACAAGAATATCAAGTACAAATGATGAATAAACAGAACCGAAGCACAAGCTGAAAATATCACACGTTTTAATATGAAAAAATACTTTGGAGTGAATATATCATTCTAACTAGACTGGCTGCTATATTTCGTTATTTGTACATGTATAATATACGAGCCACTAATAATAACTCCAGTCAATATCATTGTCAGTTAATAATATATATAACATTAAAATTATAGATAGAACAAATATTTTCGTAAAAATATTTACATAAGTCAATTTGCGGAGATTATAAAACATGCATTTTCTTACCTTCTGATAGTCCGACCGATACCACGAGCAACAAGAAACATAATTTTAGCGCTTCCTTCATGGCGACTAGGACATACACACCTTCCAATTCACTCTAACAATTGCGCTACTTCGAAGTTACAGTCAAGTGCTGGAATCACGTTAAATCAGGCACTTCGAACTGGGATCCGACTGCCTGAATTTTGAATGTTAAAGCGTGAATGTTCGTGACAAGCAGCTCTTCCCAGTCACGGCAAGCGATTGATCAACACCGCATTCATGCACTACAACGTGAACATAGGCGCATTGTCAAGCCACGAAAATTAAACTTCAACATTCCATGATAGTTTTAATTTTGCGTCTTAATTCTCCACCGGTACAGGCAGGGGGAACCGCAAGACATAGCGACGTTAAGTCCCAAATTTTAAATCTACTTAATTTTCGTAAGTGTGCAACACTTAATGTAATTTTTAAGAAGATTAATACTTCTAATTTCACGACATGGAAATTTCTTTTCGAAAAGCGTATTTTTACTACAACTGTAAGAAATTAAAATAAAATCTGTGCTGTTTTTCTCATTCGTTTTGTCTCCCCGGTTCAGTTAGTGTATATTATTAAGTCGTTATGTGTTGGGAAGTATCAAATTACAGTTCACGCAATGTTCAGACAATAGCTACGCGGGAATGTGGCTTGGTTAGTTGCTTGTTAGTCAACATCTCTCTGGACAAATTATTTTTTTCTTTGATCAAATATATAGTGCAAATTATCTGCATATACACGATTAGCATATTTTGCGACTGTTTGTACAAGAAAATGTGTACATGTTATATATTGGACTTCACATAAAGACTCTGTCATAAATTTCCATAACGAATGCACACATGCGCTTTCCGATTAATAGTTGGTCCTCCCATGCCCCAAGGAATCCCTTCTGGATCTCAAATGTACCGAGGTAATTGCGCGTAAAGATGGCATAAATGTGATTTTAAATAAATTTCACAGCTAATTATATTTTCCAACTGTGTTGTAATAAGTCTAAGAGATACAGATTAACATATTTATAATGCCAAATAAAACGATTTGAAATTCTAATAGACTATAATTGAGACATCCTGTGATGTTAAGATTATTTCCGTCATAAATTTTGTGTTGTTTTTCATTTTGATTAGAGCTGTATAACCTTGAATTTCTTTCTAGTATTAAACTTAACGTGCTTAAAACAGAATATAATTAGATTTTATTCGAATTTCGCGGTTCAATGGTCTATGCCATGCATTTTTACACGAAAAAAGGTTCAGTATTTACTAACATAACAGTGATGCATGTCATTTATTTCTAATGATGTTCTAGAATGGTTAATTGAAACTTTTGTAGTTCTATCTTTACCCTGATATAATAGTGCGTAGTCTATTGCTTCAACTTCAAGAGAAACAAACTGCGCTAAACTCAATTCCAAATTCCTCGTTTTTACCACCGATATCGTAGACAGCGACATCACGAATAGGTAGTCGTGCCGTGTTCGCCGTGTCTACTTGCAATGTAGTCTGATGCCATTGACCGTCTTTTTTCTATAATGAATAACAAGGAAAGTTAAATATCAGAATAACACGCGCGCTGTAGTTTTGCTGCAACAGGGCGGACTAACTCCACCTTGTTGGCCGAGACGTCATCCATCGAGAGAGCAACGTTGTGAATTTAGATGACCCTTGATAAGACATTAAGCCGGAGATCGCAACGTTCGGCCTATGCCAGTGTATGTGAGAGATACAACTACTTCAAAAATACAAGCAGAACTTCGACGTTTCAAGCAGTTGTATCTCTCGCAATCCGCATGCAATTACCTTACATTAGTCCTCGTCCGAAACGTTCCCTCATCTGAATCAGTTTGACTCGGGGGCAAAAAAGTTTGGTGTTTGTTTTTGGGGGTCACCAGAGTTTGAAGAGTAATTTAGAGGGGGGGGGGGGAAAGTTTTAGTTCTGGCAATGTTTTGACCTCTTTAAAATATGTTATTATAGAACATGAAAATTTGAAAAGTTTACAGGAGCTTTTGCACTATTACTAACGTCATAAAATAAAGATTTTTTAATTTTTCAACTGATATGGTACTGACGTACCATATTTATACACTTGTAATGTATTTTATATAAAATGGTGGGGGGGGGGTCACAAAAGTTCTTGGGGGAGGGGTCATGCGAGTTTTGTTGTTTCCAGAGAGGGGTCATGTAGATATTGAGAGGGAGGAGGTGTGAAATGCTAGAAAACACAGTCTAGAAATCACAGTCCAGAAAGCACAGTTCAGGATGCACAGTTCAGAAAGCACAATCCAGAAAGCACAATCCAGAAAGCACAGCCCAGAAAGCACAGTCCAGAAAGCACAGTCCAGAAAGTACAGTTCAAAAATCACAATCCAGAAATCACAGTCCAGAAAGTACAGTCCAGAAAGCACAGTTCAGAAAGCACAGTCCAGAACGTACAGTCCAGAGAGCGTAGTTCAGAAAACACAGTTCAGAAATCACAATCCAGAAAGCACAATCCGGAAAGCACATTCCGGAAAGCACAGTTCAGAAAACACAGTCCAGAAATCACAGTCCAGAAAGCACAGTCCAGAAAGCACAGTCCAGAAAGCACAGTCCAGAAAACACAGTTCAGAAAACACAGTTCAGAAAACACAGTCCAGAAAACACAGTCCAGAAAACACAGTCCAGAAAACACAGTTCAGAAAACACAGTCCAGAAAACACAGTCCAGAAAACACAGTTCAAAAAACACAGTTCAGAAAACACAGTTCAGAAAACACAGTTCAGAAAACACAGTCCAGAAAACACAGTCCAGAAAACACAGTCCAGAAAACACAGTCCAGAAAACACAGTCCAGAAAACACAGTTCAGAAAACACAGTTCAGAAAACACAGTTCAGAAAACACAGTTCAGAAAACACAGTTCAAAAAACACAGTCCAGAAAACACAGTCCGGAAAACACAGTCCAGAAAACACAGTTCAGAAAACACAGTTCAGAAAACACAGTTCAGAAAGAAAACACAGTTCAGAAAACACAGTTCAGAAAACACAGTTCAGAAAACACAGTTCAGAAAACGCAATTCAGAAAACACAGTTCAGAAAACACAGTTCAGAAATCACAATCCAGAAAGCACAACAGATAGCACAGTCCAGAAAGCACAGTTCAGAAAACACAGTCAAGAGAGCACAGTTCAGAAAACACAGTCAAGAAAGCACAGTCCAGAAAGCACAGTTCAGAAAACACAGTCAAGAAAGCACAGTTCAAAAAACACAGTCAAGAAAGCACAGTCCAGAAAGCACAGTCTAGAAAGCACAGTCCTGAAAGCACAGTTCAGAAAACACAATCCAGCAAGCACAGTCCAGAATGCACAGTTCAGAAAGCACAGTTCAAAAAGTACAGTTCAGAAAGCACAGTCGAAAAAGTACATTAGAAAGCGGCCTCTGCGAATGAGGTAAGCGACGAAGTGTTTAGTAAGGGCGCATGGTGTGAGAAAGGCTGATTGTATTCCTTAATTGTATTATTAGTATTCAGAAATTTTGAAATTGAACTAATAATGGGTTCAATACTTACATTACAGTCATCTTTAATAACTTTAGGTCTGAATTTCTTGGCACTTAATGCGTGATATTCCATGCCATTATCACCACGTAATTTGATTGAATTCGTTTTACTATTATTTTCATCATTCCAAGCAACTGAGTTGCGACAATGGTAGGTGATGTTTTGCCATCCTTTTGCTGAGAACATTTGTAAGAAACGAATTTGATTTCCATCCACGGAGTATTGAATCTGGAAATAAAAGGCAACCATGCATTACTAATTATTAATAATATATGGTTAACTCGTACACGTAGAATGCAGTGTTAATAACCTAACTTCAATTAGCCTTTCTCACGCTCGGTTTATCCCCCATTTCGGGGATACAGTGCCCAAAAATAGTATGGCAATTTTTATGGAGGATTGTAATGAAATAACCTGAATTTAACATATTTTCTAATATAAATCTGCCCGAATTTTCTTGACTTTTCCTAGCATTTGCCCGAATTTCCACGGTTTTCTAAAGTTTGGGGGGCAGTTGCCCCCCCCCCCCTTCCTTGCCCCTTGTCTCGTACGCTTATAGGCCAGCGTGAGAAAGGCTAATTGAACCAATTTTGCTCTATTCCGTAGTATTGCAACGTGGCATGACATCTGAATTAAGAAGAACATACCTCTCTTGTTTTCTTTAGTTCCTCCGAGAACCAGAGATAACGATCTCTGCCAGAGTACCAACTCCTCTTTTCAACCTGAGGAAAAAAGACAACGAAAGAAAAATGTGGTAAAGCGTCGGTTAGCAAGTGATCGACCTTGGCTCTAGCATCCTTTTGTAGGACTTTAATTCCAAACGCAAAGGTTTCCAACACTCATTAGCATGAGGTAACATTCCCTGGTAGATGAATAGAAGGAAGATATGACGTAGGACCCGGGGAAATAAAGTCAATCGTAAAACGATAAATAAGAATATACTACCACAGTCGAACCTCTATTAAGCGGCCCACCATTGAGCGGCCACCCTCTATTAAACGGCCACATATCGAAGTCCCGAAATTTTTGTAATACAAATACTATAAACTATCCCTCTATTAAACGGCCACCTCTATTAAGCGGCCGCGGCCACCCAAAGAGCGGTCCCAAATGATGTTCTATGTCAATTTTTCACTCTATTAAGCGGCCAGTTTGCAGGATTTACTTGGCGCAACACCTTGTCAAGAGAGCCGCAAATAAAAGTCGAGCTAATTTGCTTTATTTGTAAAATAATGCTTAAAAATTATGTTTTAACACATGCCACTTTACACCTCAAAAGTCTGTAGTAAAAGTGTCGGTGTTTGGCGGCCTGATATTTCTAAAGTCTCCTCACTATTGTATTCTGTGATTTATAATTAGAAATAGACATTTGCATGACTACGCCCAGGGTCTATTATTTGCGTACCTCTATTTAGCGGCCACAAAGCCGACCCCGAGGGTGGCCGCTTAATAGAGGTTCGACTGTATTTACGAGTTTTTCTGGGATCTCATTCTACTGCATGCAATTCGAATTATTCAATATATAAAATAAATTTCAATCAATACTAATACCTACCATGGCCTGCCCGACCAAACACTGACCTCTGGGGGCGGGGGTGGGGGTATGGGTCGCAGCCAGTCCACCCTGTCTCATACGCCTATTCTGTGAGCTTCAGCGATTCTACAGGTTTGCTTATTGTTTTAATTAGAGGTTTTGAATTCATCCACGCAGTCAATATTTGAGATGAGAACACTAATATTCAGAGGACTGAATATATAACGTATAGTCATATGCATATTTATATATGAATAAAAAGTATTTTTTACAATGAATTCAGTTTTACATAGCTTTTTCACATAACGTTAATGGTGCGGTACAGTCCGTTTTGTGCATGCGTAAATTGGATGTTTCAGTTCGTTATACAGACACCTTAAATTAACAAGGTTCTATTTTTTTGCAAAGTCTGACCACGCATGCTCCCTTGATAATTTGTTTTCTCAATTGAAACAGGAAAATATATAAATAGTTGTCATCACTTCAACACGCGTGCGCGCGGACTGTGCCCATCTTTAACGTTATTTGTAATTTTGTCGTAGTACAGTTTAGTCAAATCTTACCTGAAGCTTGTTAGGCAAGATACATGTCGCTAAACTCTCAAATTGACAATGTGCTAACACAGCATCATTAGCAACCCCACCGTTGGGGTCAATCCAATAATTACCTAAATATTAAATAAAAGAAAATTTGGATTTCTGGAATCGATTTATGTTAAAAATAAAACTTTCAAAAGAGATATGCTAAAAAAATAATGTCCACCTTCAAACCGGCATTGAACGTTTTTGGTTTCTTGTAATTTTTCATACCGTATTAAGATAGACTGACGCGTACGTGACGAGTACCGTATGTACCATATTTCGGTACATAGGCATATTATATATACAGGCAATATACATGAACCGGCTAAGCATCCAAGCAAATTCTTACCACTTTCTAACTTTGGATGAGACATGTGAAGGTCTTTGCAGGTTGATGCAGGATGTTTTTTGCTTCCATCAGGATGTTTAAGAAGATCAAGATCTCTCATGGCTGATGTTATGGAGCGGAGAGGTTCTACCTAATGGACGAAATAATTTCGTACAGCTTATAACATTGTAACATTGTAAAGTGTATACACGCGAAGGTACGTGACTGATTATATTACGCTTTGGTAATATTTACCCGTGTATCAATCTCGTTAGAATGTGTAGTTTCTTCAACTTCATTAAGTAGCTCTTCCTGAAAATGATCAAAATGAACTATAATCAACATCCCATATTTCATATTAGTGCAGGTTTGTCATTGCTGGCGTAGATTATCTTCAATAATATATCCCACACAATACTTTTTATCGCTATGATTCTTATCAGTGGTGTTTAATATCAGATATACCCAGAAAGGTAAAATTAAGAATCTATTATAGAAAATATGAAGCGAGAGAAAATTTAGCCTTCAAGACAATAAAAAATTGGGTACTTCACCGTTTTTCAACACTTTTGAAAATAAATTATGTTACACGCCTATGAGCTGCGGTTTGAGCATAGTGCGGTTACTCAAACTTGAACTGCTACAGGGTGACATTTTTCACTACGATTTTATGGCATGAAATAAAGTAAAATTAAATTCATGGTCACAAGCGGTCTTAGATCATTCTGAGCTTACCATTCGGGTACGATAATAGTCAGGTTCACGTGCAGGTCCTTTTTGAGATGATGTTCCCACTAACGTCTCACCACCAGCCACACCAGACTAGATCGACAGTAAAGAAAACACACATTTGTAATCGATAGATTGACGTAGTATTTTTATGGGTTTCTAGTTACAAGCTGGCAACACAATCCAAAATTTATAGTAAGAATTTGCTGGTCTCTGAAGATCAAACTGGTACATTAGCTTTAATGTATCGCAACCATGCTAGCCAGTTCTGGCGCTTATAGTTTCAATTCAAAACATGTATATTATAATGCAAACAGTGGCGCACATTACACATACGCGTATATGCTTAAATTTGCAGAAAACCACTTCTCGGTAACATCCTTCATGTTTCACGCACGAATATATTTCTCTTTGATCTTCACCTCAATCTCATCCCCTTCCCTAACCCCATTGTGCTCGAAACATGAAGATATAACCAATTTTTCATCCTGAAACATAAAATCCTCCCTCACTCCCCCAAATTCTACCAACTTCATAGCTGCAACTGGAACCCTTTGTATATATCATGATACACAGATATTAACTTTTTACTAATTTCTTTTTTTTCTTACTTTCCATCCCCTCCCAACTTATCGATCTTTCAATTCTCGTACGTCCATGGTGGCGCATGCGCCACTTTCCCAAAAGGACACTTCTTAATAATTAAAGCTTATTAGCTTGATGTCCTTATGGCGTTTCAGCGTTTGCCCAATACCCAATTAACATTTTAATCCGTATTTCTGCACGGCCGTGTCCGACACGCGTGTTAAGCGCAACCCGTTATTTCGTCTATTTTTCGAAAGCTATACAATAATTAAGATAAATAAGATGACTAACATTTCCTTAAACGCATCTTAGTTTCTTAGATGAAGTATCGCTACAACACTTTATCGCGGGCTCAAGTTTTCGTTTTTTGGCAGGAATTTTCAAATCTTATTTTATCATTTATCAAACAAACCACAGAGTAGAGACATACAGAGACGTAACCAGTGTACCCACTTTTTTTGTGCGCATGCTCGGCAAGTTACTAGATGCATGCATCTGATTGGATGACGACCTGATGACGACTCACTTTAAACTTGCTGAGCACGCGCAGTTGATCATTTTTCGCCCGGTCGCCTGAAAAAAGTGGGTACATGATAACGTAATCTTCCGCAGTGTTTACAACGGTCAGTTACGTCTCTGTATGTCTTATCTACTCTGTGAACAAACGAAGCACGAGTAATGAAGCATGAAACAAACTCATATTTTATCACAAACATATTCAATAAAGTATTTCGAGATTGTTTGAAACGTGATGGACACTGGAATGAACAAGTCAAGGCCCAGAACAGGGGGGCAGTTCGTATCGATGTCAGGCCATGTCAGATTCCTAGAATTCTCGAGGTATATTAGCTTCTTCTTGCACACCCCCAAGGAATGGAAGGTCAGTTCTTTAAAACTAACTACTAAGGATTTAAGAAACTTGACAGCAGCTCTGGTCGTGGTTGCGCTTAATCTAGGTGGTGTACCAGTACCACATCCCAGCAAGCTTGGATGCATCTATCCAGGGGGGTAGGAAGCATCAAAAGATTGAATTTCCCCGTCAACGTACCAAAATTGCACATTTTTTACCAATTTTTTTAAAAAAACATTGAAATTTCCAAACAAAAAGGGCACCTTTGATGTTAATTTAGTATTTACAGCGACATTATCTTGTACAAAAAGGGCAATTTTCATCACAAAAAAGGGCACTCTTGGTCCTTTGAAAAAAAATGGGGGGGCACGTGCCCCCTGTTGCTACGCCCCTGCATCTGCCTCTGCGGCTGGTTGTATAAAAAGGTGGTTAAAGTTAACTACAGTTAGTGCGAAAGTTATGCCTCAGCCAAATCCAAGCATGTCCATCCCTTTTAAACTACAACTTGACTGGTTTATATTGAATATTCTATCATGGAAGAGTTTGAGAGGAAAAACATGGAGTTTGTTTTATTTCGGTGGTTGGCCCGGGCGGGGGGAGGGGGGAAGGGCACGCTTGGATTTGACTGATGCATTAGTCAATCAAAACCGTATGTTTTTGAGTTTTATACAACCTTGGATGTTTGTTTACGAAAATTGTGTCATACTTTTTAACTATGTCGATACTAACTAGCCTTGAAAAAGCTAAATTGCACAGTAAACTTACATGAGTAGATGATCCTGGAGGGCCAGGTGGACCAGGAGGACCCTAAAAATATAATCCAGGAAGTTAGAGTCTGTAGAAACAAGGTCAAGGAAGCACTCTAGTGGAAACATGCAAAAATATTGATCTTTTCAAAGTGGTTTCGAACGATTAGTTTGTTGAAAACATTGTTTTCTTTAGTTTTTAACCTTCATTCTTCAACTTGTCTTGTATATATGTGCACACGCATGTCACAGTCTATTGAGCAATTTTTCAGACAAATTTGCTCTTAACTATACAGGAAAATGCCTTGGGAAATGTTTTCTGATTTGCACTGCACCTTTGCACTTTGGGAACATGGCTACACAAATTAAAACAATTTTTTACAGATCGAATATCTTAAAATGTTCAGCATTTATCCAGTGTATTTGATGAAATAAGATGTTTTTGCCTATTCTTGCCTGTGCACATCAGAATAAAATATAATAAATAAAAAGCAACTTACAGCACCACCTTGTCGTCCCTAGAAACGAAAAAACACTAATAGTTCAGTAACAGAACATGTTAATGAATATCTTACATTTAGATGCTGTTACCAACAAAGCTCAGACATGTCTTATTTTTGTTTTCTTATTAGAAATACGATTTGGTCATCCCTATTATAATATAGTAAATGTCAAAAACTAATTATTAATAAAAATATTGATGCTTTATTTATGGGAAAGAATGCTTCACTAGCCTTCGCGTCCCGCCAGGTGTTTCAATTATATATAACAATGGTCTGGTGAGGGGTTTGTGAGGGGTAGTATATGGCAACCATGGAGATATGTAATGACATACTTTAAGACATCCAAAATAACAATATGTAGTTTCGTTTATATTACGTCATTAGTTCTAAGAAACAGACACTTACCTTCGGTCCACTATCACCCTATTGAAGTGTCAAAAAAAGAAAAATGAAAGTCAAACGATAAATCACGTGTTATTTCTCGAAAATATTTCAGTTAAATATACAATTTAGATATACATACTAATGCGCCTGCCATGCCATGACCACCATCAGCTCCCTAAAATATGCAAAACTAAAGTTCACTAAACACTTTAACATATATAGAATATATAGAATACGTATCTGACGGTGTGGTTAGGTATAAAGTCCAATCTTTACTGGACGTTTAGACAACCTGTTGTTAATTGTTTGTTGTTATGTTGCTGCAGTTAACACTGTTTTTATTGTTATTATGGCTGCTATGCTCTTTTTGTTGCTGATGTTGTCATGTTTTTGTTGTTGCATGTGGTTGTTATTGTTATTGTTATTGTTTATTTTGTTGATGATCATCTTAAGCTTCATGTGTACCAGTTTTCCTCTTCCTCCCATATCACCAGGCTCACCAAGGAAACCAGGATCACCCTGATAACAACAAATTATCAATTGAAATTACCACGGTTTAACAAAAGTGATGAACATACAGATTAGATCAAACAAACTCATTAGTGTAGCTTATGAAATATTACGAAACCATGCATCAGTCACCTACTTGAGGGCCTTTCAAACCAGCTACTCCGGCTCCACCAGGTTCACCTTTAGCACCCTAATAAAAACGAGAAGCGACTTAATATGTGTACAGAAATGGAAGTTGCAACTATATATATGTACGTTGTACAGCATCTGCAAAAACATGACAGCGCATCCATTCTGCATGATGTCCACCAAAAACAATACACTTTCAAAGGTTTGCAAACGATGAATGTTTTTTAAAAAGTTAAATATGGAATCAGTAACCTGTAAAATTATTTTATTAATATGCTCACAATAAATCCAATGTTGACATACCAGTAATCCGGAACCACCATTTCCACCCACACCTCCTTCTTCTCCTTTGCCGCCCTAAAATGAAACAAATCAGTATTGCTATATACAACGGATTGTAAAGTAACGACAATAAATGTAACAGTTCATGCACAGCTGAATAGAGTTTAATTTATAATTGCTCGTGTTTTAAAAAGTACATAATATAATTTTATATGTTTATCTCAATAATTCTAATTCCATTTCAATCACTTTTTTTTACCATGCTTGGCAACGCTTTATCCGTATTATTCATGCATCTGAAGGCGAATTTAAGACGAGTTTCTCGTCTAGACAGGATTCCCGTTTAACTTAACTTTCCCATGTGTTTGGACGGGAAAGTTACACAGAAAACGTCATGAAACATTTTGTGTATGTTGGTGTTATGTACTCAGGTGAATATGATGTTTGTGATATTACTCTGCGTGTATACATCCACACCGGGGGAAGCTGAAACGTTTGCATGAATTGAACACGGTGGGAATCGAACCCGCATATTAATTAATATATGGAAATTTTGTGCGCCAGTTATAATTTGAACCTTAGTATATACCAAACAGGGCCGTAGCGACCGGGGGTGACGGATATTCCCCCCCCCCCAATAATTGTGGGCAATATAAATCAGGTAAATGGGGGGGGGGGATTGAAAACATCTTGTCGACAAAGGAGTGGTCGTCAAATGTTTTCATAGTCGGCAAAACGTGAATTGGATAGGAAAGAAAATAACTAAAATATTTGAGAAATATTAATTTGTGGTGAAATGTTGTCGGAAAAATTTTAACTTTTATCGGAAAATACGATACCACATTTTCAGGTAAAATTATTAACAAGGTATATCAAGTAGATTTTTGTTGCTCACCCCACCAAATGAAGGCTGCTCGCAATGGCCCTGATACCAAAGTTTAACTTAAAACGTGCAAGAAACTGACAATTAATATAATTGGTCAATGCAGGTAAAAAAATACCTTTTAGAAAATTCAAAATTATTGCATCAAGATTATTGGATGGCCTTTATTGCCAACAGCAACAAATGAAGCATAGTTCGGAAAAATATAATTTTCTAAAGAATTTTTTGTTAGGAAATTAGCTCATTAATTAAGTCAGGCAAGAGAATCGTGACAAAACACTTTTATTTCACAAGTAGAGGGACCTTGAAGAAGTTTAGATTGCATATATAGATCGACCTCTGGTGTTTACATAAATACCATAACCAACCATTATAGTTATAGATTAACAATTGTTGCATAGCCAAACCAAAACTATATAGCTACGTTAACGTTATATTATATTTCACACAATTTCTCGTTTTCCCCAACTTCCACGAATGTTGAATATATAACTGTATATCAATACGGAAAAAATGTTTTATATTTAACAAATATAAAACATTTTCCGTGTTGATATACAGTTATATCAACACGAGTGGAATTGGGAAAACGAGAAATTGTATGGAAACACGACGCCCGAAGGGCGGAGTGTTTTCATACAATTTCGAGTTTTCCCAACTTCCACGAGTGTTGATATAACTATATATCAATACGGAAAAATGTTTTATATATTTTTTATAATATAGCAATGTCAAAAAGCCCGAAGGATTAGAAAAATTTCCGTGTTTACGAGCGGCGGAAAATTTCCCGTGTTGACATTGAGTTATATCAACACAGCTCTTAGCCAAACAGCGTTCAGAATTTACAAATGCTATATTATAATTTGTTTTATAACATAGCACAAAGAAATATAAAGAAAGAAATTTTCCGTGATGATATTGAGTTATATCAACACGGCTCTTAGCCAATCAGCGTTCAGAATTTACAAATGCTATATTATAATATATTATATTGGTTGACTTTACCTTTTGGCCTGATGTACCTTTAGCACCGCCTGCACCCCTAGCTCCTTGTTTACCCTGTTTCAAAAGAAAATTGCCAGTAGCAAAAATATCGAAAGATAGCATGTAAGAAGATAAGAAGTTAAATACAGATAAGAAGTTAAATGAAGATAAGTTAGGGGCGGACCATTAAAAAAGTGATGGGGGGGGGGAGCAAAAAAATCGCGCAGGGGAAACAGAAATAAAACAATTCGTATACCAAGAAAGTTTGAAAAAAAAATTCGTGCGGAGACTTTTCAATAGGGAAAATTATAAGTTGAAATAAAAAAATTCGTGCAAGGGATTGTATTATTTAAAAAAAATTATCGACACAAGCAAAAAATATTTAAAAAATATTCGTACAACTTAAAAAAGTCCCACTCCCCCATCATTTTTCTAATCGTCCGCCCTTAAGGGGGTCTTCCACCCTAAAAACACTTTTTTCAATTTAAAGGTTTTATCATCATATTTGAGTCAAATATGATGGAATATCCCCAGCTGACGCAGGATCAGTAACTTTTACATTCGTCGTTGCCATAGTAACTAAGATAGGCCTCGCTATAGGGTAAAATATAGGGTTTGCTCCAAAAATGATGTGAGCCAAACTAATCTACCGAGGATTTTAGAAACAGCTTTAATGGACACTTAATACATCGATCTATGTCATGAACCTAAAAAAATATACAAGTAATATAATAAGGCCTTCATATTTTACTTTTTTAAAATTATATGAAGAAAGGAGTTCTTATAAGGCTACTCTTGCAATGTATATTGCTGATATATGAAGTTTTTTAGGTCCATGACATGGCTATATAACAAGCAAATAAACTCTGAAAATTTCGAACGAATTGATTCAGTATGAACAGTAGGAGAGTTTTTAGTATTTCGCAAAATGCTCATGTGAGAAAAGCGATTTTAAAGTTTTTGCATATATTAGAATAACTTAGATAGAACAATAGACTAAACCAATCGCATATCTTTATCGCTCCGGGTAAAATCGTGGTTTTACCCTACGAAGGTGTAGAATTTGCTGGATTTCTCTGGTTTACGGTACATTTTCGTTCTTAAAATTACACGGATTTTATAAAGAACGCTATAAAGACTACATTTTTACGTTTTTCTAAAAAATAACGAATATTGGAAAATTTGGGTGGAAGACCACCTTAAGCCCGTTCTCCACTAGGCGATTTTTTTCGCGCGACGCGAAGCGAAAAACAAATCTTGGCAATGTGATTGGTCAGCGAAAAAATTCGCCGCGAAAAAGTTGGATCAGTTCCTACTTTTTTACTGTTCGCGCGAACAAATTCGCCTAGTGGAGAACGGGCTTTAATTAAATGCCTAAAACATGCATTAAATATAATATTTGGACAACCAGGCCTGCTTCAAACATCTATAACGTTTCCTCTTACAAACCACATGATGGACGATTTTTGGTGTGAATTAACGGTATACAATCGCACAGATGAGTGATTGCTCTACATAAAACATCTCAAGAACATTTCGTAAGAATCACTTACTTTAGACCCAACCTTTCCATTAACACCCGCTTCACCAACCCCGCCTTGTTCGCCCTGAAAAATAAATCACAAAAAATTAAATTTCATTGAATTTACTCGCTATGTAGATTTACAGGGTACGCCAGATTTATTATAATTATTAATATAAACTGTTTAATTTAACGTAGCTCTATTATAGCGGCAGCAAGTTAGGACAAATTTCAAAATCATGAATAGAAAATAATAATGAGATCAAAGGGTAACTAACTTAAGGTAATTGAGGCGGGTGGAGAACATGATGCCCCCTATCTCCCCCCCCCGGTTCCTCCGCCACTGACATTCAGATATATGCTATCATTATTGCAACAGCGTGTAGTCTGCATTACATTTCTTCGACTATATAATATATATAGAGTGCTCAAATTATTCTTAATTATTACCTCACTTCCTCTTTGCCCCTCATCACCTTGCTGGCCTTTTGCACCAAGGCCTCCAGAAACACCAGGATTACCGCCTATTCCCTGCACTCCGATGTCACCGCTTACACCCTAGAATAACAAAATATATCCAGCGCATAGATATATATCTATGATCCAGCGTATGTCATGGCTGGAAAAAGTCTCGGAGATAAATCAGAGTACTTCATGGAAGAAAGGTCATACAAGCGAGATCTTCTCTTAGACATGAATCTTAATAGTTTTAGGAAAAGGTTTTTTGTAATCGGAGTATAATTCATCGTATGTATTTTACAAGTTGTTTGGGTTAATGGAATGACAACTAACTAGTTAAAAGGCCAGGATTTTGCCATCAACTGTTACTTGAGCTAGGGGATACAAATATTCTTTCAGGCTGAATGTGGACTATCCTTTCTTTTCATAATTTTCACAAAAACTGTTGTTCGGTTCAATTTTGCAGCACACTGATTTGTGTTTTGGTGACATTCGTACATATCATTGAAATGGCATTCCTGTCATTTGACCTAGCTTCTGAAAGACACGTTCAGTATTACCTTCTCACCAACAAGACCACGTTCACCTTTGCTGCCTCTAGAACCAACTACACCCTGGAGCAAAAAAAACACATTGCAAGGAAAATAAATGAATATTTCAACATTAGCTGAAAAATGGCCGAACCCAGCGTTTTACGACTCAGACAGTTACGCTCATTATAGTGATAAGAATCTGATTTAATTAAGCGGACTTACATCTCGTCCGTAAGCACCATCTGATCCAACATAACCTTTGGCACCAGCAGGTCCCTAAGTAAATATATATATATATGCAAGAAGATGTATGACAGCAGAAACTGCTTGTTGTTATTCAAAATATCCTTTATTCCCCACTAAATTCCCGCTTGCATATCATCCGTGTGTACGAGAAAATGAGTAACTCCGCCCCACAGGTGAAATTTGTGCTCAAAACTGATACAGTCAGCCAGAATCATCTTGGGATCAAAAATATTCCCTTGGCTGTGGAAAAATACCATCATTGATTTCTCTCAAGATAGATTATTCCTTATAAATATTGAAATGTATATACCTGGTCACCTGAAGCTCCATCTTTCCCGTCTGATCCTGCTACACCTTTCGCGCCCTAAAAGATGCACATACACTGAATGTTGTGACATTCAACCTGTATGCATGTCTGGCCATTGCAAACCATTATTTGTTGTGGTTGAGCAGTTTACGCCGTTTACTTTACAGGCAAACGTATATCTGACAAATGTTTCCTGGTGTGCCCATAGATAGGAAACACTGTTTCTGCTACAGAAACGAAGTTTCGTAGCTTATCTGCAAATTTTCCTTTGCAATTAATGTCATCTTGAGTTAATTGTTCGTTTCCTCTAATACCATGGCCATAACAAATAAACATAGTGATCACCAGCACATTGAAAAATCAACCAAGATAGTGCACGATACGGGTCGTTTGTCATGGAAGATATCTTGTACAAATGATCATAAGGAATGTCGAAAGTTAACGAATATACATACTTTTACATACTTCGCTATACTTGTTCATGTACTTATTCATAACAAGTGGGTTCATGCAGTGTTCATGAATACCTTGCTGGTGCAAAAATGAAGACGTGGGTGTAACAATGAATATGTATGTGTTTATACTTGTACAAATGTACAAAAATTAGAACATACTTGTATGATAATAAAGTAACTTGTCGACAAGGATATCATGAACTAACCTGTTCTCCTGAGGGACCTGGTGGACCGGTAGCTCCAATCTCACCTGTATCTCCCTAATTAAAGACAAGAAAATGGTTAGCTATAATATACACTTGGATATATTAAACGTAAAGAAAACTTTGAGGTAAAATTATCAAGAAGGATAAAATATTCTTCAATTCGAATTTGTCGGCGTCAAAGCTGGAAGGTTAATATCAGTACTCTTTACACATTTTAAGTTTTGAAATAGGTAATAAGAACCATTATATTGGTGTCATATCATTTTAATTTATGTAACAACAGTCCCCAAGACTAAGTTACAACTGGTATCGTGAAAATTATGTTGACTGTGAAATATGATCAGTAGTAGCGTCGTGTGTCGTTGCAAATTGATTTCAATAATATGCTATAAGTAAAAAATATAAAAGCAAAATCTTGCATAAATGTGAACCTAAATAATTGGTGAAAAAGTGTAGCTCATGGAAGAATGAAATTATAATGCATGTATACAAGGTGCTAGACTTTCGCAAAGTCCCTCGCCTTTAATACGTCCTTATTTATGCGAATGAATTTTTGAAAGTAATATGATGTCCCTGGAGGTCGACTTGGAGCAAGTCTAACAAGGTGCGTGCGTCGATTAACCGTCTCACCCTATATATGTACATATATGTACATATATGTCATCCATGGGAATATTCGGCTACGCTGTGGCAATGTAGCATTAACAATAATTATATGGTTCAAAATGATTTATTTATTGTTATACATACTGGTTCTCCTTGATTGCCGATAACGCCGTCTTCCCCGGAGATTCCAGGAGGACCCTAGGGATACAGCAATGAAGCAACCAATGTTTCAAAACAAACGCGTAAATTATCAAACAGAGCATAATTAGAAAGCAATAAGAGGTTTTTATTGTCTCCGATTTCACTTGTGAAGTGGTAAATAGTTAATTGTAAGTTGCTTATTGACATTGAATTTCGCGATTCAGCTTATAAGCTGTACTGGATTTTAAGCCCATTTTCCACTATAGGCGAATTTGTTCGCGCGCGAACGTATAACAGTAAAAATCTAGGAACTGATCCAACTTTTTCGTGGCGAATTATTTCAACCTATATGCATGAATTTTTTCGCTGACCAATCACATTGCCAAGATTTGTTTTTCGCTTCGCGCGAACAAATTCGCGAAGTGGAAAATGAGCTTTAGCGCATTTCACAAAAGCCAATTTCAGTGCACAATCAAATCTGACGTATACATGTACGTTTCTTTATTAATCTCTGCCAAGAGGGGTTATAGAAAAAGAATAAAGCATATCTATAAAACTGCTCAGATGAGAAGCTAAAAACATTGGTGAGGAATGAGAAATTCATGCTTACAGCAGCTCCCAAATCTCCTGCTGAACCTCCTATGCCAGGTAATCCAGGTGGACCCTGAAATAATTACAATAAACTGCTTGGTAAAACAAAACATTTCAAGTATAGTAAATGTCTGAATGAAGAACAGTGGGTGCATTAATGAAACAAGAAGTTGATAATTTAAAGATATACATTACTTGGATGCCTCCCGAACCAATATCACCAACTACACCTTTTTCTCCCCTCGCTCCCTATAATTAAAAAAAAGACATTTTGCATAACATTTTTAAGTAGTGTTGTTCATATGATATTGCAAACTTCAAGGCAAAATGTCACTGCATGATATATCCCAGAATAACGATACCTTGTTACCATCAACACCAACTAATCCAGTGTTTCCCGTCTGCCCTTGTCCTCCCTACAGAACCAACAATTAGATGTATTAGTATATAGACTCATTTTAATGTTGTATTACTTATACTGTGCATGCATATGTCTAACTAAGACGAAGCGTCTGTAAAAAATTCTTGTGTAAAAATTTAATTCAACTAATGTAAATCTTGTCAGAATATGAATAAAGGCAATTGCCTTAGCATAGCTGCATAATACTTTTAGTACTGTTTAATAAACGAGCAGGAGTGTTTTTGTATTGTTTAGACCTAATAAAACACGACCTGCGAGTATATTAAACGGCTTCAAAAACTCATTAATAATTCATGAGGAAAAAACACAAAGAAAAATCATAAACGTGTATCTTTATATGTGATAGAGATTTCCCTTGATTTACATAAACTTTAACTTTGATTTTCTTTACATACACAACGAATTTTTTGAAAGCTATTCAGTCGCCAATGAACTTATACTAGATCGATCGTTTTTGAAGCAATTTAAAACATTCGCAGTGCGTGTTTTATCAGACCATCTTTATATCTGATAAAACACGCACTGCGAATGTTTTAAACAGTACTTCAAACACGACTACAAATTCAATAGATATACTGCCTTATTAGTATTCTTTATATAAAGAATACTAATGAGGACACGAGTACAATAGATACTGCCTTATTAGTATTCTTTATACAAAGAATACTATTTAGGAGTGTTTTATCAGGTTTAAAGCCACTGCACGTAACATATTATGGTTGACATGATTTGCCAATAAGCTTATGAATTATTAATGAGTGTTTGAAGTTCACTATAATATACTATATATATGCATTGATCAAATTTACCTTTTCGCCATTAATGCCATTTGGACCTGTTTCACCTGTGGGACCAACATCTCCCTACAGAAACAAATGGTACTTAAAGCTATTTCAAATGTTGAGTTGCTATAGGATTAAAATAAAGGTAACGCCTATAAATAGTAATAAACCAAGAGTTAATAACAATAGTAATAAACGAAGGTGATATTTAGATGTGAATTCGAAACTGACCAATGCAACATTAATGAAAAGAAACTGACTGAATTTATAATTTATGCCACGTATAACTAACATTGATCGGTAACTAAAATAGCGTGAATAAATTATTGATTTGTATGTTGCCAAACATTTGAACAGCAACTGATAAGTTGTATTAGATAGAATTGTCTACTAGCTTCCGAGAATATAATCTAAAATTTAAACGTCTTTCTTTTGGATATAATCTAAAATTTAAACGTTTTTTCTAATTTTGCTCGTAACTTCATGTCCCAAGATCTTCTCACACAAATTTCAAGAATTTTGTGGCCAATGTGGGCATGTGCTGAGAAAATAGACTGCAACAGGTCATTGGACTGTAGGCAGAAAAGAAAAGAAAAGAAGAGAGCACCTGGTGTCGAATTGTTAAGAAAGAGCTAGCGAGTGTGACCCAGACAAGGTGTACCAAGAAAGTTGAATCAAGACAGACAGGAGTGGAGGAGCTTTATTAGTCACTGCTGTACATGCAAGACGGCATAATGCGCAGCAAGTAAAGTTGTACTGTACCTGGTTTCCTACTGCACCTCGAGAACCTTTCTCTCCACGGGAACCTTCACGACCCTATTAAAAAACGTCAACTGCTTAAAATCTAAAAATCGCAATTTAAGTAGAAAAACCTTTAAACACTCTGCATGCTCGGTTGTGTATAGTCTATGGCTGTACTTGAACAGTTGAAGTCTCACCTTTTCTCCTCTTTCGCCAGCGTCTCCTTGCGCGCCAGGAGATCCAACCTCACCCTAAATCAAAATTATTAATTTCAATTTAAATATTTGTATACATTAAATATTATTAGATAAAATTGATTTGACACATTAACATATTGTGTGTTTGTTCTTAGTCTTGTCAAAATCTGACGTAATACATCCTTGCGGTTCTAAAGGGTCTAGTCGGAATGTCTACACAGGAAAAAACGCCTAGCCTGTAACAATGTTGATGAAATTAAAACAGGCCTGAACAATATTTTGTTGCCCATATTGTTCCTGCATGGTTGTTAACAATATTGTTCAGAATTGTTCACCTGAACAATGCTGAACAATATTGTTAACAACCAGGAACAAATGCATGCTTACACTCACTTTGCCGTTGGGTTCCCGACCCTGTCATACTTCGTGTTAGTATACTGTACTGTTTTAAACGCACATGAGTATTTGGCCGCGAGTATTTTTTTTCAATAGCTTAAATTTTTGAAGTGTTTCATCAATTTTATGCCCATCCAAAACTGATCAGTAGCTACTGTATATATAACATTCCTTCTCTCTCCTCCGCAAATGTTTCGCTTATGGTCAGCAGAAAGCTCAACGAAGGAGAGAGACCAATGTCAATAAAAGTTTATAAGGATATAATAAGAGCACCGGTAATCATAATATTAACTAAATGTTTAATGTTTTACCGTAGGTCCTTTGTCTCCTGTTACTCCAATTTGACCTATATTACCCTGCACACCCTGTAATTTGACAATACAATCAGCTGTCAGTTGTCTTTCATAAACTGGCATAGTATATGTAATATCTATTTTTAACTTTAAAAATTGGAAACTTACTGCTCTACCCACGGCTCCTTGTTGTCCAGTTGGACCAGGCTGCCCACTTGCACCCTATAATTGACAAATTTTGAAATCCGTTATATTATACTATTTGAAAAATTATAGTTATCAAATGAGACTTATTGTAGATATTTCCGAATTATATAAATATGGGGACGGTAGTCGGTAATGTATATACATACTATACTATATATAAATATAATAGATTCCAATGGCGAAGGTAGCCATAGCAACAGGTCATGCAATGCAAATTTACGATTTGCGCAATAGATGTAATAACATATTTCAATCTAACAAAACTAATTTGATATCATCATTCAGGTAACAGATACTTACGCTAGGTCCAGGTCTTCCACGTTCTCCAGCAGAACCTTGATCACCTTGGATACCCTATAATTATAATAATTACACGACAGTATTATTGATTTATATTAGAAGAATTATCTATTTGTCATGGGCTAACAGTGAATTCGCAGTAAATATCTACCTAGAATGATATCATGTGTTGTGATTGGCTTTCTGAAACAAAAGTGAGCAGAGTTTCTAACTTGTTCTCTAGAAAGACGACTTCTATAAATTTATTGTCTTCTATTGTCATAATGAACCAGTCACAGAGCTCGTTCATGCATATAGGAAGTGGCGAGCCTGAATCCGTCATTTGAACTCATTGAGTAGGTATAATACTGTGTTTTGACTTTGATGATGCAATAGGAAAATATTGCATTATTTTGAACGTTCTTTCAAATGACTAATGTACATCATTGTCACTTTGAACCACTGAATTTGTAAAATAACTGGAGGACCTCCTCCAGTAATACAGTAAAGCTCAGTGCTTTGAACACACATGTACTTACACGTCTTCCGGTTTGTCCTGCTCCACCAGCTTCTCCAATCGCTCCTTGTTCTCCCTATATATGTCACAATTATACAAGTTATGAATATAGATATGAAATGTAGCGATAAATACAGCTGGCCGCAATAAAATATCACAAACAGCCTGAAAATGGTAAGAAAACATGTGAACAGTGTAAATGGAACAAGTTGAGCGAATGAAACGTCCTAACCGAAAAAATCAATCCTTTCAAGCAAACCATATTTTCAGGCAATTTTGGGGTTGGAAATCAACACAGGCTATATGTATTTCATTTACTTTTTATTTGAAACTACCGGCGATTCCTATATAAATGGTAAACAACCACTAAATATGGAATGCTATTTTTTAAGAGTAGCAAATTTGATACCAAACAGTTTTCCTTATTATGGGTCAGACGTTCTCTGAGCAAATATTACCGGATATACGGATCCCTAATATTTTGATCATTTCACATTTTCACAATGAATATTGAAGTTAAGCAAGTAACAAATAAAATAAAATAACAAACAAATCACAGAATAGAGTCCATTAGGTACATTTTCCACTCAAAATCCTTGGATGAGCATTTATATAATAATGACCATTGCATTAATGCATTTTGATTTGGCATTTTCCAATCAAATGTATTTTACAATCATTTTTTTAATAAATGATACTGTATACAGTTTCCCTACATTTCTTCCAATTTTGCCAGGCTTTCCTCTTTCGCCTTTAGATCCACGGTCTCCCTAAAATTAGACAAGACATGGATCAAAGACACACTCATCTGAAGAATACAAGTAAACCCTGATATTACTTTACGTATTAAGCTCAAACGTCTACAAATTATGGAGAAACTATAAGGAGCCGTTCAACCATGAGCCGATATAATGCAGCATATACAAATTATTTCTGTGTTGATAGACTTTTCTTACTCTCATCCATTGACTCATAGTAACACACAATAATAATAACCAATAACGCACAAGAATCACACAAAAGAATAAATACACAATGATATTTATAGCCTCAAATGAACAGAAAATCGTGATGTGATAAGCATTGGAACAATGGGCATTTTGCAAATAATAAACATAACATAGCATACATTACAGTCATCAGTGCATGCAATCCAGCCACGATTCAGCTAGTGAATGGAATGTTCCATTGTCTTTTCATTGTTTCTAAAATCCCGCTGTTCTCAATGACATGCACCATAGAAATTTTTCAATAGATTTTTGTTTTCAATTTGGACACCGGTCACGTAACCAAGCACACATTCTAGGTCTAATTTTAGCCGTTTTCACATTAGAAGACGGACAAGTCGTCTCTCGACAAATCATCAGATGTGAAAACGTGTCGTACAGAATTTTAGACGAACAAGTCGTCTGAATTTGTTCGACTACTTGTCCGTCTGTGAAGACGATTTTTGAGAGACGATTTGTTCGTCTAGACGACTTGTCCGTCTCTAATGTGAATAGGGCTATTTCTATGACATGCACTCACTACTTGTTTCGACATATTTCTGACGTTGTGAGACGCAAAACACCAGTATATAATCATGCTCGGTTTTACTCACAGTTCTTCCATTTGCTCCAGGTCGTCCAGGTCTACCCTGATCACCTTGACTTCCCTGCAAAAATACGGAGTGAAGTTGGTATTCAGGGTTTTTTGGTTTAAGTCTGACTATACATTTTCGTGAAATTGTCATTTTTGCAAAAATAATAACTTACTTGTGACCCAGCATCTCCTGAATTACCGTCGGCGCCTGCAGGACCAGCTATACCCTTTTAAAACAGATAAATAGTTGTTGGTTTTAGATTGCATGTATATTAATACTTTGATAAATTGATAACATGGTCTTTTATACTCATCGAAAATTTTAATTGAATTTATATCAATACACAATGCATCGACGATGATTATTGGCCATTTGGTTTCGTACTTGTGTAGGGATGTCGTCAGATATTTTTTTAATAATCACCGTCGTCACAAGTCAATTTACCTCCAACGATATTACATTGTATATAATTGAAACAATGAGTCAGACTTACTGCTACACCATCTACTCCTGAATCACCAGAGCTTCCTTTCATTCCTTTTTGACCCTATAATATGATTAAAGTTTCTTGAGAGTTTTTCAAAACATACAATATTCAATACAAACATAAATACTATACACTTGCTATATATAATTAAGAAAAAAGGTGGTTTTCATACAGTAGTTTTCAGTGGTACATTAAGAAAATAATGGTAACAATCCACTCCTAATTATAGAATATAATATATAATAATGCGCGTTGTCATGCTTAATTAATACTTTTAGAACCATTCCAACTGTACATTCTCGACTCTTTACTCCATTATGTTATTTAAAGATAATTATATGTGACGCCAAAAATACCTGGTCTCCATCAGGACCAGATGTACCACCTTCTCCTTTGGGACCCTGCAAGATATAAAAACATTTCATTTATGGTCTTTTCTCATGTACCATATATATTAGAAATCCTGTTTCCGTTTCATATTAACGAGTCGAAGTCAAAAACGACAATTCAAACATCTGTGCACGTTCAAGTGTTATATACCGTTTCGCCAACAGGACCTTCTTCACCTATATCGCCAACCATACCCTATACAGAAAGATAATGAGCTGAAAGTTATACAATAGCAAGAGAGATATAGCTGCCTCAAAAGGCAAAAAGTATTTGTTTGCAAGTGTATGTATGTATGTGATTTTGGCATTTTGCAAACTTTCCTTGAGAGCTATATAAACTAGTGTCTAATGTATGGCATTCCTGTATTTTGTTTCATCGTTTGATTCAAACGACTGAAGGTTCCTTTCTTTCAGCCTTTCCTCTCATCAATAGTCAAGAATGCTTTTCAATAATAGACTGCAAAAGTAAACAATCGATTGAAAATCCAATGTTTAAGATTTAGTTTCAATGCATGATTTGGCTTTAAAAAATGCATTCTGGCAGAAATTAAGTCGGATAGATTAAATTTTTACTTTTGTATTAAGAAGATGGCAGTAGAGAAACCGGCAACAAACCAAACGAGCTTGCACCTGGTTTGTTTAGCTGACTTCATAATTTTAAAGAGAAAAGAACTCTCTATCTTACCTTATCTCCGACCTCGCCATCTTTTCCTGGGTTTCCCCGCTCACCATCTTGGCCCTTGTAAATGAGAATTCGAAAGTAACAACGTACTGTAAATAACATACTGTGACACGGTAATTAAAGTACAATCGTGGACACTATGATAAACATTTCATGCAACAAAGTACAGAATGGTATTGAATCAATACAGAAAACACTATCATATATAGTAATTTTTTGGCAAAATGGTTAACTTACGTCTTGCCCAGGATTTCCAGCGTCACCTTCTACCCCTCGTTCACCTTGTTCACCCTATACGAAACAGCAAACCGGAACATGAATTACATATTTAGAGAGCAAATAAGTGTATATGCATTAAAAATGTTGACATTAAAATTAAGGAAGATTAATATAAAAGTATTATTTAGCGCTTGCAGAATTACATGCAATACGCTAACCAACTGTATATGAAGTCTGAAACAATGAATAGACTGTTTATTGCACTTTTAATAGTTCCAACTGCCTCGTTTTCATGCGGTTATTTCCTCGTTTCGTACACATTATGGTTAAAAATAGGCTTGTGATTAGGATCAAGATCAAAGAGAAATATATTCGTGCATGAAACGTCAGGAAATAACTTTCATGCTAAAACAGGCAAAAATGTAAACAAGGCCATTTGGGCAAAATTGAATGATCAGTAAACTCTATTAGTTGTCGAGACAATTAGCGCATTTATGGATTGTTATAAATTATAAGCATTGCTCCATGCCATAGAATGATTATAAGTGATACAATATACTTTAGGCAGGGACGCCGGAACTGGGGGGGGGGGCAGGAGGGGCAGCCGCTCCCGTTGCCCTTTACCAGGAGGGGCAAGGGGGGCAAAGGATTGCCTTGGCGAAATGGCGAATTGTCAGAAATGTTAGTGTAATTCTTTTACGAATTTGCTTCAGAAAACGCAAGAAATGCAGTCATCGAGCTTCAAGAATAGCACAATCGCCTGACAGAGAACCCCCTCACACCCCTATCATCCAATAAATAGAAAACATGATTAGGTGAAGTTCAACTCCCGATGTTTTGCAAACATCTCTTAGTATATATCAATTCAAAAGTGCCCTTTCACGAAAATCTGCCCCCCTTGCTTTCACATCGTTCCGGCGTCCCTGACTTTAGGCAATATACTATATAGCCTATATAGTTATACCTCTGGGCCGATGTATCCCTGTCCTCCATTCTCTCCATCTGGTCCAGGGTTACCCTACATAAAATATTATGTATATGTGACAAAGTAAATGCAATAGTTTGTATGGATACATATTACTGGTTCGAATGCCCGTATTTACAGTACAAATTTCAGAAGGATTGTACTACGATATTGGTATGATGTGTATATATAAAGCAACGAGTATTAAAACAGTTGTAAAGCGGCAAGCTAAGTTAAACAGAACAAACTTAAGTTTATTGCATCCTCATGTATACTAAAAATCCTGTTATCTTATGAGAACTACAGTTATGGAAAACAAAAATAAATACTATAAACTTCGAGCTTTAATTAACGACGGACGAATTTTTATGACGATTTCTAAACACATATAAATATTCTTGATGAACGAATTCGCTTCATCTTATTAAACTTTTTTCGAAAGTCTTCAAATGAGTCCGCGGACTCATGCAATGTTGATAGGATTTGAATGAGACCTCCGCACTCGTACTTTTGCACTCGATAATGTATTAATTATTATTATCTATCTATACTAATAACTTACCGCAGGCCCTGGTGGTCCTTGCTCTCCAGCTATTCCATCGTCTCCATCCTTACCCTATACACAGTATTTCATCATTCAATATATATTATATTTATTTAGTTTTTAGAGCCTTTTTACTAATGCGCTTAATAAGAGAGAGGGTGTGCTTGATAAAGAGGGGGCTTAAAAAGAAAGACGAGCAGCCAGGCTCTCTACTTCCGCTTCCCTCCCCACGCTCCAGCATGCAGAGCGTGTTTGGGAGGGAAGCGGAAGTAGAAAGCCTGGCATGCGAGGTTGGTGCGTATTAAGCACAATTATATACACATGTCAGAGAGAGAGAGAGGAGCTGTAGGCTTAATAAACTTTTCCATTTAAAATATTGGCGATATTAGGGAGGGGTGCTAGTTAGTAGATTTACGGTATATGTTACATTTTCAAGTACTATACATGCAGTTTTTCAAATCAAAATGTTCTATTACCTGGTTTCCTTTGGCGCCAAACTCTCCTCGAATACCAGCAAGACCTTGTTCGCCCTATATATGCCAATAAAACATCATGGTTATATCATTTCGACAACTGTCAATAACTTGCAATTATCATCATTACTTTATTGAAAATCATTTATTAGACTTTGTGTAAATGTCCAAAAACTAACCGGTTCGCCACTGTCGCCTTCGAAGCCTTGGTCACCAGTTTTACCCTTATTTAAAAAAAAGTTAGATTCAATATCATTTTATATGTACAAAAACTAGCTACTCCTAAATTCTATTGTGATGATTGTCTATACTGAATTTTGTAACAGTATAAATGCATGGAGCAGCTAATGAGTATTTAGTATTAATAGTAACAATAGTAATAATGTTGCAAACAGTATATATGCATGTAACAATGTTATCAATTCATATTATTGGGATAAAACTCATAAAAGATTGTAATAAATTTTCTCCGCGACAGTCACCATCAGGAACTACGGTTAATGTTGATAGTGGCATATAGCAGTTTGCATGCCATGCAAACTGCTATGCCACTATCAACATTAACCGTAGTTCCGTTGCCTTTTATAAAGGAAAACGATCAAATGCTAAAATTAAATTTCTGCAAAAGACCAGATATATAACATCTTTCTCGTCTACTTACACTTTCTCCTGGGTTTCCATCAGGACCTGTTGCTCCTTGTCGACCATTAGGGCCCTGCCGAAAGAAAAGAAGACGCACATGACGTCGAATTGTTTTGTCTAGTTGTTACATTTGTGTACACTTCGATAGTATTTAGAGAGACGTGTCCTCTATCTAATGTGTATACGTACTTCTTGTCCACGTTTTCCGTTCGCTCCTGCATAACCGTCTTCTCCCTGGGAAACGGGAAATCATTAAATAAATAATTAAATAAATAACCCGGTGATGTGGAAAAACGGAAGAGATTGGAAGGCGTGATTCAATGATAAATTTCATGCTTACGTGGCACAAACATAGTTTTCTGATTGGGCACTTTGAATTTGAGGTATAATATATATTAATAGTGCATGATTTCACTATAACTTACAGCTTCTCCAGATTCTCCTTCTTCTCCAGGGCTTCCCCTGTCTCCCTCGACACCCTAGGAGTATGGAAACCATGAGATTGTACATTTATACACTCTTCTGAATTTTAGTATAGTGTTGTTGGTTATCTTACCACTGGCCCAGAAACTCCATCTGGCCCAAAGTTTCCTCGCTCACCAGCGGGACCCTAAAAACAATATACTGATGTAGATAATGATTATTATGCAGAAAATACCATATATATTATGTATATTGTATTACTGTCAGTGTGGTTTGGTTCACGAAATGTCAGAGAGTTCTAAATACCATAAAAAGTACGGAAATATAGTATGGTATGGTCAGTGAGCTTCATATATATGGAGTGAGAAGTCGAGTCCAAAAAGTGCGGGACATCAGTTTCAGTGCGTTTCCAATTGTACTTGTTTCTGCACTGTTATAAACACGAAACTACAAGGAGTGTGCTGGAATTTGGTATTTTGACCTTGACTTAAAGAATAAATAATAATTCCATGGTTTTATTACAATATGTATAAATATAGTAAAATGACAGTTATTATCTAACATCATCGTATTAGTCATCAATTTTTCCCAATTTTTGATATAACATAATCATATAAATAAATAAATATAACAATAATATACCGGGTGGGACAAAAAAAAAGTACGACATGTTTGAATTGCTGCAAAAGCAGAACTAAAAGAGCAATGACACTAAAACAAGTTTAGTGGCGGCATTCAGCGATACCCAGTTTAAATTTTGATATATGCCACATTTCGATGCCATATTGACAAAGATACATGCATTTAAACAGGAGTAAACATTTTTGGGACTGACGAAATTAGCTGAAAATGGCTTATTAAATATTAATGTATACGAAAATTGTGTGGTTGCTGATCATGTGGCACATTCCAGATTTCATGTTTCAAATAGTCCCAAAGAAAAAAATCGCATAGCCTACTGTTAGATCAGGGGAGCGATGGAAAAGGCCAGTCGTCACCTTTACTCATAACTCAACCAGGGAATTGTTTTCGAAGGTATTGCATTGCTGATATGAGAAAGAGCTTCATCTTGCTGCCACCATGCACATGTCATTCCTATCGATGTTGTGAACACGAAAGTCTCTCTGTACAACGTTGTAACGTATGATTCGGAGATACTCTCTCGTGTCTAAATTTCTTTCAACAAAGTGTGTGCCAAGAACAACTGACCTCGTCAAACCAACCCACTAATTGAAACAATAATCGCGAGAAAATGGTAATGGTTATTTAATTGGTTTTAATAGGGCCTTTTTAGCTAATTCTCGGCGGTTCCAAAAATGGTTTGCTTAAGTTTAAACACAGTTATCTCAGTCAATATTGCATGAAAAGCTACAAGACATATATCAAAATTTAAGTTAAACATCGTTGATAATACTGCGACTTATTTAAGTGGAATAGCTCTTTTACTTTTTAAGTCATAGTAAATCAAACAGTCGTACTGTTTTTTCCTCACCCGGTAATATAAATTAAATATTAATATATTACTATACTATATAATGAATTTTAAAAAAAAAAACATAATTTCCTATATGCAATGGGATAATTCATATTTTATAAACCTATACTGTACTTTAAAACAAGATGATCTTGCAATTTCAAGCTAAAGGTTTATTATTATCAGATGAGGAAATAAATGGAATTGTAGTTCAGCTGCCTCCAACTTTATTTCTATAAGCTTTCATGCTACTGTATGTCTCCGTTATATGACCATAAATTTACCTTCACACCATCTTTTCCAACTGAACCTTGGACTCCAGGTGCTCCTTGTTTTCCCTACATGGGGAAATTAATTGATTTTTCTAACTTCAGTGGTTCAACAATGTCAATTGAATGAGTCATGAACGTAATTATACAAACGTTATGATAAAATAAAACCAAATATAGATACTGTTTGATAAAAAGAAATTTGTTGTAAGTTTCGCTTTGACTGTACTTACAACATCGTGTTCTGAGGTGATAAAACGAAAGCTGAACTCATAATAAAAAATGTGTATTTATCATATACTGCAGTTGACCAGTATGGTAATTAGGTATAACTACATCCTTTTATTACTATCGGAAGTTATTCAATGAACTTACTCGTGAGCCTTCGTTTCCCTGTTCACCTGGAAATCCGTTTATACCAGGATCACCCTAGAAAAAGTGACTCTTTAATTGTCTTTTTAGTTATCTTCAACCTTTTCAAAGTTATCTTAAAGCATATGGTTTAAAAACGCGTACGTATAATGACATCAAAACGCTGTAATTTTACGGAACTGACTATACTGTTGTTCATAGATAATAAAGTATTTACGGTAGGTCCGGTATCTCCACGTTCTCCTTTCGGACCATATTCACCGGGTTCACCCTAGGTACACAAAAATAAATGTTGAAATTATTTCAATATTTATTTTGTAATATTTTACAACAATATTTTACAACATTTTATTTATTTTACAACAGCGCGTGTTTATTTGGCAATATTATATTGCTAAAAAAATAAAACGTTTATCACGATCGATGGAAACACTGTTTCTGCAGCAAAAATCATACTTGTATGGAAAACTATCTATTTTCCAGTATTTGTTGGAAAACAGTTTCTCACCGCATCAATTTTTCAAAAGATTGGCAAACGGGAAAACATTTGTGGAAACCTCCAAATTTTAATATCGTTTCAGCAACAGTTTACCTAATTTACTCATGCCTCGAGTCGCATTATGCATATACTCACCTTTGGTCCAGCAGGTCCTGGGTTACCAGGTATACCAGGTGTTCCCTACAGAAAAGTATTAATTATCAGGTTATTACACCCGTCCAGTTCCTTTTGACCATTTGAGGCTTATAGTGACTTCATTATTTATAGCATAGTTAATATAGTTATAGGCTGAAACATAATAATCGTCTCTCCAATGTTTCGAATCCTAAATGCAACATATCAGTTTTCTACTTTTCGGTGACGACTATGACTTTGGCTGTTTTTCGAGAAATTCAATTGTGCACGACTAATATTATTTTAACTTACATCATCACCTGGCGCTGAAATGCCTCCAATTGTACCACTATTACCAGAATCACCCTGAAAAAAACGCAAGTTACTTAAGTAATCGATTCTCATAGTACAGTAACAGAAAAATATCCTTGTTACACAGAAATAAATTAAATTATATTTCTCGAAACGCTATATCATACACGGTTTTCATGAAATGTATCTTGCAATGACGAGACATAACACTTCTACTTTGTTCAATGCTCAACGCAACATGTCTCCAATAATTTAGGTAATTTGAAGTAATGTTATACTGCGCAATGGTTCACAAAACTTGTCTTGCAATGTGTAACATGGCATTTAGTATTAATGTTGTCAGGGATGGATCAAGCCAAATCTGAGTGGGGAGGGGTGCTCATCAAGCTTTGTCATGGAGCAACCGTTATCCAAGTGCATAATAATGGAGGGTGGGCCCAGGGGGCTAGCTGGTGTTAATTAAGGGTGCTAGAATATTGCCTTTCCAAATCAAAAATGGATTTGAGAAGGAAAATAGCACCCCTTGCACCCTTCTTTGCCAGCAAGGGAGTGTGCACCCTCCCCCAATGCACCCCCAGTAAATGCATCCTTGAATGTTGCTACCTGTTCTCCTTTTTTGCCAGGAGGCCCCGGTTCTCCAGTACGACCATCTTGTCCAGCTTCTCCTTGGGGACCTCTCTCACCCTCGTCGCCAGTCTCTCCAGATATTCCTAGTTCACCAACATTACCTGACGGACCCGCGAAACCTTTTACTCCAAAAGATCCAGGGTGTCCATCGGTTCCACTTTTACCAACTAAACCCTAGAACAGATTTCAACGTGTTTTTTTCTGTTATAGATTGAATATTGAAGCCATACCACTTGGATTCAATTTTTCTATTTGCATAAATTCGACATTATTTATAAAACATCTATAGTTTCTCAAATTTACAACTTTACAAGAATTATGAGTGATATATGTTACGCATGTAAACCACTGTATTGTGCCACGCTTTGCCAAAGTAATTTTGAATGCATGAGCTATTTCATTTTTCCCTATGCACAACTAGATCAATTTATCGTTTTGTTTTTGCAATTGTGGAAAACGCCAAGTTATACTGTACGATATTAATTTTGTAGTCACAACACGTCAACATCTTTAAGCAAGTTTTTTGAATTCAAACCTCTGGCCCAGTTTGACCTTGATCCCCTCGTCCTCCCGTTGATCCAGTTGGACCTCTTTCCCCAGTTAAACCAGCAGTTCCTTGTCTACCAAGGCTCCCCTATAGAAATTTGAAATATAAATCATACCAAAGATTTTAATCAGTTTATATAGCTACAGTAGGTATTACATTTTAAAATCAGCCCTAATCATTCTAAACAAGGGTAGCGCATTCAGCATCCATACATAGTATTCTAAAACATTAAATAGTTTCCTACTCACCGATTAGCTTGCGTTCCATATGGTATAAAAATGTATGAAAAGGCAAAATAGTCAACTGTCCTCCTATACCTCGCGTATCAGTGTATTTATTCAGTTAGATTAACTTAGTTGAAATTACAAAACAAAACCCAAAATAAAACCCTTACTTTAGTTCCTCTTACACCACGTTTTCCAACGAGTCCTGCCACACCCTGTAAGAAAATTGTATTTGTGGTTGTCAATGAACTTTGAGAACAATGTTTAACCCATTAACCTGCAATAGGTCCAATTTGTCGTACTTTATTTCTAGGTTCATGGAAACGTTGTATTTGCAAGGTTCATTTTGTGAGTATATCTATTTCCCTTGGTCAAAAAGGATGTTTTGCTATCATCTGGCCTTTTCTTGTTTTCATCTAATTTTTTTTGTGATGTCAATCAAAAGCAACGTATGTCCCTACCTCATTTTTTATATCGTTATTGTGCTGCTGCTCAAAACGCTTTCTGAATATACGTTTATGCTGTCCAGAAGCGCTGTAAAGATTGCTTCTTAACATGAACATGAATTGTATAATTTCTTGAAATAGTATATGAAGTAGGCCTATATATTGCCTGTTAATTCTGACCTTGTCACCTTTTTCTCCTGTGACACCTCTTCTTCCAACGTTGCCGGTATATCCCTGGAATCAGAACGTAAAAATATGAAAATTACTTACATTTGTTTATATCAGTAAGTCACGATTTGTTTAGATCAGAAGATTAAAGAGATTTACTGCCAACGATCTTTAGTCTTGTTACAGACCAGTATTGTTCTAATCTAATTATAGACATAAACTAGGTCAAATTAAATCTATTAAAACAATGACTTTAGACTGCTTAAATATTTGAAAAGAATTGTTTTATGCAACTATAATTATCATCACGGGAAAACAACATTGTTTGAAGACGTGCTATTTATATTTATAAGTACTGTTCATAGTATCTTTTTATGAAATTTATTCTTGATTTTTATTTACTGTGGAGAAGGTAAAATGAACAAATAAAGAGCGAAAATCCATTCCAAAAAGTAAGAGGGATGTTTCTCCCCGTCATCCACTTGGTATAAAGCAGTTATGTGTAACAAATTATATGCAACATACCGTGTGTCCTATCATACCACGTCGGCCTTGCTCGCCCCTATCTCCAGTTTCGCCCTAAAAAATTTAATAACTTGAAAAGGAAAATCTGCAAGAAGAGGAAAAGGAGTCCTCGCAGCGAAAGTAAAATAAAATGTAATTTTATTCGAATAAATATCTATGCAGTATGAACATTGTAGCATTAGAATATGAAAACCAAATTAGTTAAATAAAGTCGATCTCTAGAAGGTGGATAAATGAATGCATAACGTGGTATCGAACCTAAATAAACATTAAATACATTACCGCAGATCCACGACCACCACGACGTCCAGGATTACCATCTGAACCAGAATTGCCCTAAATAGAAATAAATGACATGCAGTATTTTAGTGAAATGCAAGAATTGCAAGTTAAACTATGTATTTTTAACATGATCACTAATTCAATCATATAAATTTGATTATGAGAGCCCAAAAACGCGTTTTCTTCTGAATGGGTCTCATGAATAAAAATCAATTAATCAATATGCCATACCAGTTTCTGGATGCTTCGATCGCCGGTGTTAGAATTGTAAGAATAATTCCAAATTTACCTCCTTTCCATCAGGACCAGGAGCTCCAGGTTTACCCATTAGACCATGAGGACCCTAGATGATCAAAACATGTTTTAAAGTTATTTAAAGCTTATATTGTATAGGAAAAGTGCCTAAACTTTGGTAGATCGTTCCTCCAAAAGTGTAGTCTGGCCTGTCTGGGATAACTGTGCTTGAACATTACAGTCTCTGTAATAATCAAGACTATTAATACTGGTGTTTTTGAAAGCTATTATATATAACAGAATTTTAGATTGTCTGACACGGTGAGTGATTGGAAATAAACCATCAGGAATAATATATATTGACCTTAGCTGGATTTCCAATTTTGGTACAAACTGCGTACTCTACCTTTATTCGTATCATTTTGATAAGTTGTTTTGGTATTTTTATTAATCTTTGGGGTGGCACAAAGCAATGCAAACAAATTTTCGAGGGTGGAAACGGAATATTAAATACTGAGTTCTAAACTAGTTTGAATATGAATATTTGTTGCAAAAATATGAATATTTCAGGTAAGAATATGAATATTCGTAGTAGGAATATGAATACGTGAAGCAAAATAGAAATGAATATTTGCCGGCCACCACCCCAGCCCCTGAATAATATAGGTAGCTAAATCATGTAGGTAAGGAAATTGAATATTTAAGTAAAATATTCTGCTTCAACTTCCGAAAGCTTTGTGATTAGTAATTTTTCTTTAGACAATCAATTAGAGAATATATATACCATAAATTGATTTGTATCTTCCATTATGGTTATTTGGATTTTAATGGTTTGTATCCACGTGTACCTCAATGTACCGGGTGTCCCAAAAAAAAGTACTCCGGTTTGACTTGTAATAACTTCTAAACAAGTAAAGCTATCAAACAGAAATAACTTGCATTAAATAGAGGAAGGACTAACTTAGATTTTGATATATTACAGTTGTATTTCACTTAACAATTCACGGAGATATTAATGTTCAAAATCGGGAGCATATTTTTGAATGTGTCTAAAATTAGCGAAAATCGGCATATCAAATATTAACTTCAGCGTTTGTTTGCTTGATGACATATCAAGCTAACTTGTATTTCAGCGAATTGTCGTTAGGGTTTGTAAGGGATATGGCATAGATTTAGACATCTTACATATAAGTCTTAGCTCATTGTTTCCTGAAATATGAACGTACGAAATTATGCAAGTACTTAATAGGTCTTTACAAACTTATAAGGTACAAAATACTTATAAGGTTTAAAATTTCTTAAATAGCCTAATTTTTTATGTTTTTCATGGATTCAAAACAGAGTTAATTATTTCTCGGTTAGAGCAGGATGAATATTATTCTGCAATGAAGGAAATAATATTGGTTTTTGCAAATACACATCACAGTATCAACGCTACTATTTTGTTACATTTTGTTCCAAAAATGTTGGATGTCTCTGGGGAGTTGCATGCTTGTTATGTCTTATCGAGTTGTATGGTTTGATTGTGTTTCATTCTCAGTTTATTCTGAACTTAAAAAGATTAAGAAAAGGCAAAAGAGTTTAAGTGTTCTTAACAAGATTTCAGAACGTTGCAAAAGTTAGAAGAGCTTCACAATTCGATTGTGACAGCATGCCCTAATTCAGAACTATACGAACGATCCATGACAATCCTTCGCGATGCAGTGGTCTCTTGAAATAAGGAAACGTATTCGTGCTAGGAACACACACGGATTTCGGACGAATAAATCTTGCTTGTATTTTGTAGATAATAATACTCTGTTTCATAATAAACAATTTGTCAAGTGTCATTTATTTACTGGTAATAGTGCATGTTTCAGTCGTGCAAATCTTGATTAATATTTGATACGCCGTTTTTTGCATATTTCAGACACATCCAGAAATATGCTCCCGATTTTAAACATTAATATCTCCGTGAATTTTTAAGTGAAATACAACTGTAATATATCAAAATCTAAGTTAGTCCTTCCTCTATTTGATGCAAGTTATTTAACTTTAAAAGCTTTACTTGTTTAGAAGTTATTACGAATCAAACCGGAGTACTTTTTTTTGGGACACCCGGTAGAACTTACCCTTGCCGCTCTAGCGCCTGCAGATCCCTTAGCACCACGTGCACCATTTGGTCCCTAAATAAGAAATAACACAATTAAAATATTAATTAAGAGTGTTGTTATATAATGAGAAAGTCAATTTGAAACTCAACGTAAAATGTTTGTACATTAGGGTCAGTTTATTCCCCTATAATTCGTTTCTGAGAACTTACTTGTGGGCCAGTCTTTCCTCTTGATCCACGAGGACCATGTTGCCTATCCTGTTTGAGAAACAGACAATTAATCAGCTGTATACTCACAGAAAATTATTCCTTTGAATATGTACTGAAACTACAGCTAATCAAGAATCAATGTTGCTTTTATGGTTAACAACTCCTACATTATCATTGACAGAGTAGTAGTCGTACTACCAATTAAAAGCACATATAAGTATTATAACACGTATTATATCCATATACAGTAAAGATGCACTGTAAAAACGGATTAGTTAAAATAACCAATTTGAATTGGTTGTCTCAGATGCATTTTCATTTGACCATTATTATTTAGTCAAAACAACCGAGAAATTGGTTATAAAATAACCCTTTTTTGGTTGTTTTAACCAATAAAATATTGGTCAAATAAGTGCAGACTACGAAATACGTGTTTGAATTTTAAATTTCGCTTACACCCAGTGGAATAAGGATTCGTTCTGTTGGTCCTTTCGGTGCTTCTGCTGGACTTCTTCCTTGATCTAGATAACCAGCTGCGAAGGAGAGCATCTATAACAAAGGCGAGTATGTAACCAGTAAAGACTAAATAAAGTTTAACGATTGAAGAGCTAAATTTTTTTATGTTGAATAGCTTTCTCAATTCTAAATTAACTGTCTAGAGTTTCAATAAAGGCCATTCCGTATTATTTTTGTGTTATAGGAGGAAAACAGAGTACCAGGAGAAAACCAACTGTGTTCGGTTCAGTAACCCTGAAACACTATCACAGGTAACTGAAGCGAAATTCTAATACGCCCGAGTCGTAGAAGCGAAATATTCATTCACTACTAACCACAGCACAACATACCCACTTTTTGAAAACAAAAAAACGTTAAAAACAATATACTCATAAATAATAAGATATAAATAAGATACTATACCAATCCTCCAGGAGGTCCAGGTAGGCCAGATTCACCAAAAAGACCACGGTTACCTTCTCGTCCATCCACACCTTTTTGACCTCGACGGCCCTTTAAACATGAAAAAAATCTTATCACTTTGAAACTGTAAGCTCAGTATATAAGGAAAGAATTTTTCTATTGATATATTTAAATGTCAAGTATGTTGAATTTGAATGAATTGTGTCAATGATAAACTGACATGCTGCTCCGTTTAAGACCATGCAATCCGCTTACACGGGTTGCGCCTCACCGACATTTGTTAATGTTATACATAATCATTTATTTTAAACAATTATTTAATTCGCCATCAATACGTACCATTTACATAGGGGTAGGTATTTTTCGAGTTAAGCCCTTCGAGTTAAGGTGGCTCCTTACAATTTTTGAAATATGACAAAATCGTGATTTAGATTTAATTTTTTGAAGAGAGGTTTCTTGTTAGAAGACGAAAAAAATTGCACCACATATATTGAGCAATCTTCTAAGAGTTGAAAATTGATCACAAAAATGATGTCATTACCGTTGCTATGGTAACAATGACGTTTCAATATGGCCGACATTTTACCTTTTAACACATCTTACTCGAAAAAAAGGCCGGTTACTCCCATTTTTTATTTCATGAAACGTTTTCATGTAGATGATAAATATTTTTTTGATCTACAGAATTTTTTTAAAATTTTTCACATCATTCATTTTTCTACATGAAAACGTTTCATGAAATAAAAAATGGGAGTAACCGGCCTTTTTTCGAGTAAAATGTGTTAAAAGGTAAAATGTCGGCCATATTGAAACGTCATTGTTACCATAGCAACGGTAATGACGTCATTTTTATAAACACTTTTAACTCTTAGAAGATTGCTCAATATATGTGGTACACTTTTTGTCTTCTAACGAGAAACCTATCTTCAAAAAATTAAATTTAAATCACGATTTTGTCATATTTAAAAAATTGTAGGGAGCCAACTTAAGCCCTTTTCGAGTTACGCCCCTGCCACGCTCTTTTTCGCCGGGGGCTTAACTCGAAGTCAATTAGCGACTTAAGCATTCGAGTTAAGCCCGACATTTGGTGGATATAAACAAGTGACGCGTGTATACTCTAATACTCGCAAAAATATTGGCAAATAAGGAGGGAGAATGTAAAATTTCAGCAATTTTAATCAATATATTTTACTAAGATCTCTGTTGCTTTGCCTACAGTTTTATACAGACATTCACAATGACATCGTGAAATGGGGGAACTCAATAAGGATTTGTAAACACACATTACGGCTTTTTAAAACAAATAATATATAGCGGCACTTGCAGAACGCAAATCGTTGACATGTTCATATGGAGGCGAGCTACCTTTCTAAGATGTATCTCTTCTCCGAGGTAGGGGACTTGAAAACTAGAGCGTGACATCATACGTAAGGCGAGACTTTTTTATTCATTGGTTTACGGATCCACCGACCGTAAATATTCAGAAAGAGAAAAATAAAAAAAAAATTGGATGTCAAAAATTTTACAATTTTAGTTAATTTTAATTAATTTGGGGTTCTGACATGAAGTACACTTCAAGTGAACTTTGACTCTAGGTACTGCTGGCTCATGTTATCGTTGTGACAATCAATTATAAAATATCTATGCAATCAATATGTAGATTAGCCACGTTTTTTGCGGGGGTTTTTAAACTGACGTTAAAAAAATTTATAAAGATTATTAATTTCGGTTCTCATTTATACTCAGTTCGGTTTTCTTTAAATTTTTTTCCGACCTACCGACCTCTTATTTTTAAAGTGAAATCCGTAAACCAATAAATAAAAAAAGTCTCGCCTAATCTAGCTCTGACGGGTTCTTGGCAAGATGAGTTACTCGGTTGTGTACATGGCATGTATAAAATAGCCACCGGAAAACTATAAAACGAGTTTACATAATATTCTAGTCCTAGATCTTGTCGTTGCAGAGTAAATCGGTTAGAAAGGTAGCTCTAAAGGTAGCTTTAAAGCCGTAATGTGTGTTTACAAATCCTTATTGAGTTCCCCCATTTCACGATGTCATTGTGAATGTCTATATAAAACTGTAGGCAAAGCAACAGAGATCTTAGTAAAATATATTTCTTAAAATTGGTGAAATTTTACATTCTCCCTCCTTATTTGCCAATATTTTTGCGAGTATACACGCGTCACCTGTTTACATCCACCAAATGTCGGCGCTTAACTCGAATGCTTAATTCGAGTTAAGCCCCCAGCGTAAAAGGGCGTGGCAGGGGCTTAACTCGAAAAGGACTTAACTCGAAGGGCTTAACTCGAAAAATACCTACCCCTTTACACAGTTTCGTTAACTGCATTATATATCTATTTATAATATAGCATTTGTAAATTCTGAACGCCGATTGGCTAAGAGCCGTGTTGATATAACTCAATGTCAACACGGGAAATTTTCCGCCGCTTGTAAACACGGAAATTTTGCTTATCCTTCGGGCTTTTGACATTGTTATATTATAAAAAAAAATATAAAACATTTTTTCAGTATTGATATATAGTTATATCAACACTCGTGGAAGTTGGGAAAACTCGAAATTGTATGAAAACACTCCGCCCTTCGGGCGTCGTGTTTCCATACAATTTCTCGTTTTCCCAATTCCACTCGTGTTGATATAACTGTATATCAACACGGAAAATGTTTTATATTTGTTAAATATAGCTTAATTATACATCTAAATAAGTTTCTTTAAGCTACTGTAGATAGTTTTGTCAAGGAGTCATCCAGAAACCATATAGCTATACTACAGGGTGTCCCAAAACCCCGCAAAACGATTGAAATGACGTATTGTTAAAATTTGAATGCCCAAGCACTAAGCTGAACGCGAAGTTGCGTAAAATATTGACAAGGGTACATATATTAAATATTCACTTGTTAAGAAATTAAAATATATTTGTAAAGCGCATGATTTTCTGCTCTTGGGAATTTAAAGCAGCTTCTTAAACGGTTTCTTTATGCATAAAATTTACTTAATATGCCAAGCTTTGATGCTCGTGTGGGTTCAGCAGAGTGCTGAGGCATTCAAATTCTAACAATACGTTATTACCTCCGCCAGGAGGTTATGTAATCATCTGGGTTTGTATGTGTGTGTGTGTATGTGTGTGTATGTGTGTGTGTTTGTCTGTGAGCACGATGACTCAAGAAATACCAAACATATTCATACGAAATTTTTTGAACGCATTTCCCATCGGCTAAGGAAGAACTGATTAAAATTTGGTTGAATTTGGTTAAAAATTGAACGAGAAATGATCAAAATTTTGTCTTGCTTTTCCCGGTCAATTAACAAAAAAATATTACTGAATGCGCAATTAGGACGTGTATAATTTATGCACGCAGTACTAAGACAATAATGAGATGATAAACCTCATTAAGCTTCGGCCTTCATTATCTATTGTCTTACACTCTAAAAACACTCTGGTTAAATTTGGGTTAATTCAACCAGTACGGGGTTAAAAATCCACCTACACAAGTCTGGTTAAAAAAACCCCACCATTTTCCTGGTTAAAAGTCCAAAAAAGTGTACCAAATTTTTGTTGAATTGATAATTTTTAACCAGGAAATGGGTTAAATTTAACCAGAATGTGTTGGGTGGATTATTAACCCAATTCCTGGTTGAATTTAACCAGAGTGTTTTTAGAGTGTAGTTGCATTTCACGCGACCGAAATTCAATGTCTAAAACAAGGCTTACGGAGTTACGCATTATTACGTTCAGCAAAGTGCCAGTCCATTCAAATTCTAACAACATTTAACAACGTTAGATTACTTCAATACAGGGTGTATAAAAAAAACGCAACCTCAGAATTTCCCAAGAAATCGACATTGTTTTAAAGACAAAAGATTTTAGCTGCCTGGGAATTTAAAATAGCACAACTGTGAAAATTACTGCACGCGCGAGTGCATAAAGCAAAATTTATGCATTTATTTAATGACACTTAATAAGTTTTTATTTTACAAGTACTGTACAGTACAACAACAGTAATATGATCTATTAGCAATTCGATTTCAATTCGCGAGGGCCTAAAATCTTTTATGCTTAAGAATTATAAAGTGGATTTCTTAGGAAATTCCAAGGTTGCGTTTCACTTCCGAGTAACGGGCGGAGGTATGCAGTATCTGAGTGCCCTCTAGTTTCAATAGTTTTCGTTTTTTGGGGGACACCCTGTATAATTATGTTATTGAAGTTATTACACGCTAACCAGGTTTTTTAAAGAAAAATTTAGAACTTTACATGTGCAGGGATGTTACGAAGCATCAGGTGTTTGACGTGGGATCAACGTTTACCTGAAAGGACTTTTTACTCTATGTATGTATAGTCTCTTACGTTTTGGCGAAGATTGGAATTACCCAACCAGAATCATGAACAGTTCATTTTAAATATCAACCTTAAATTTGCATTTCAGGCAGCGAAGAATATTTTAATAAAAGTTCTCCCACTCTAATCTTTTTCCGAGGAGGCTTCGCTCGCCCCAGTTTTATTATACATTCTTACAATCTTTACCCTCTTCTCTTTCATATTTTTGATGCTCAATAACTGCCATAAAGAAAGCGACAAGCATATTTTAATGTTTGTATACAGTATTTTATAGTTTCGTTAACTTAGTAACTGCACATTGTGTTTTAAGAACTGCACATTTTGTGTATCAACAAAATATGTAACATTAATGTTACAATTCTGACACTTAAGGGTACAATATAAACATATTTGTAGTTACCCGCAGTCCTCCTATTCCACTACCACCAGGCCTACCATCTGGTCCCACTTCTCCCTATGTACAAACAAAAATACACAATATGTGAGCACTAAGATTTCGCCCTATATAACGTACTATACAAAACAAAACAAAACAAAACAAAACAAAACAAAACAAAACAAAACAAAACAAAACAAAACAAAACAAAACAAAACAAAACAAAACAAAACAAAACAAAACAAAAAAAAACACACAACAAAACACAAAACAACAACCAAACAACACAAAACAACACAAAACAAAACAACACAAAACAACACAAAACAACACAAAACAAAACAACACAAAACAACACAAAACAACACAAAACCAAACCACACAACACCACAAAACACCACAAAACAAAACACAAAACACAAAAAAAAACCCAAAAAACAAAACACAACACACAACACAACACAACACAAAACAAACTAGATCTCCAAAAAAAAGTATACATATAAGATTCGAGTAATACACAAGACAACGATAATATTTTAATCAAATTTTATCACACCTCAAAATTTTACTGTACATCTTTTTTTCTGGCTGTTTTTTTGAGTGCACAAGGTGCTTTTGTTTAATGGAGTGTGTCTTGTTTTATATTTCTTAAAGTCTCCCTAATTTAATTACCATATCTGTGCAGTGAACTAATTTATGAAATGAAACGTCGATTCGATTATCAAGTCACCAAGCAGGGGAAGTCAGAGCATGCAGTTCTTTACTTTAGGCAGCTTTTTTTAAAACTGTGATTTACACCTTTTTCAAGTAATATCTGCCCTAAAATAATCATGCTTTGTGATTGACTGTCTAAAACAAAAGGACTCGTTCTTTAGAAAATGTATTATATATATACAGGGTGAGTAAAAAACTGATACCTTTGTTATTCAAATTAGCCGCGAAGGTATCAGTTTTTTTTTACTCACCCTGTACAGGAGTGTATTGTCTTTCATTGTTATGCACTATCAACCAATCTCAATGCCTGTTCATGGAGGTAACAGACGAGCCCTTTTTTATAATATACATACTACAAGGTGTATTAAAAAAACCTGCAAACCCTTTGAAATACAATGTTTTTAGAATTTGCATGATTCAGAACTAATTGATCCCAAGCGTGCGTGAACACAATAGTTGACCAATTCGCAGTCGAACTGATAATTAGTTTTCTGCATTACAAATAACTTTGTGTTATTCTAATTTCTATCAACGCGGTTAATTAGAATATATTTTCAAATCCAGGAGCAAAATAAGTAGCACAGACATTGAAATGTATATAGTAAACAGCAGAATTATGTAAATTATAGTGTTTGCAGGTTTTTTGATACACCCTGTTAGAAATAAACAAATTCAGAATTCTTGTTATCGTGAGAATACAATTTTATGAATTAAACAAGATCCGTGCTTTTTATTCTTTTGGGTTGACATATAATACTTTCATTGAATAAATAAAATTGTACGTTGTTGCATTCTAGTTTTTATATACGATGATAACAATCCGCACCTTCGCCCCTTTTTCACCTCTGTCACCCTTTGGACCTTTGTACTGTAAAAATAAAGTAACACATTTACCACAGTTGAAGAATAATCAATGCTATAGGCAAATCTTCCTGTCCATAGTACGAAAAATAAAGTACTAAAGCAATTATTGTTCGTAAAAACTAAGCTACAAGTTCTGTTCATTTGAGCAAAATTAAGCTCACATTCTGCTCGCCTGTGAGGGCATGCGTGCAATTAAAATGACATCCTAGGATTCTGAACCCTTTTCAAACCCTTAAAAACGAGGTCAAGTCTGTTCTGGGCATGTGCTGTGTGAGGACCCTCTGATGTGATACCCAATTTTCGCGTTGTTTCGACATCTTCTAAATTGAAACTCTAATGTGTATTCATTTAAAAGCATAGCAAACCAGAACGATGTTAGATATTAGCTATTTAACTAAGTACATCATACTTTTAATATAGTGTGCTCAAAATGTAAATAAACCGCGATCCGTCGAACGGACTTGACCCCATCTTTAATCTTCAATTTTTTATATCATATAGTATAAAAGGTTTACTTACTATTATTATAATTCCTGCAATAAAAAAATAGGCATCAGTAAAAATGTTAAGTACTGTGATTATTTGATGGTGAGAGCAAATTACAGTAACACAGCAACAGAAAGTACAAATAATGCAATAATATTCTCACAATCTATAGCAATTCAATTTTCTATCCCATTTTACTCGCACAAAAACGTCACATGCTCGGAATTCCGACATGAATTTCGGTATATTGCGGTTTGCGAGTATATGTTTCATTTTTAATGAACGCGTTCACTGGATGAATCACACGTTATAGAAAGGTCATTTATCTCCGCGTTTCACCGCCTGTTTTTTAGTGCGCCTTGGTAAAACCCATGCAGGCGAACCGCGGGTTACCCCTGGGTAAACGAACCGCGCAGGTCGCCCGTAGTTTGTCCACGGCTTTTGTTAACTATATGCACACGTAAAAACGCACAAGTTGTTACAGGTCTATTGCAAACAAGTTGTTACACATGTGTTCAGAAGGTGTCGACAAGTTGTGTTCGCACTGCTTTGTTCGTAGCGCAGTTGTTGTAACAAATTTGTAACAAGCTGTTAACAACTTGTGATAAGTTCGATGGCATTATCAGACGTGTTACAAGGTTGTTCTAACAAGTCTGATACAGTCGTGATATATAACAGGAATGGAAAAATGATCCTCAAAGCTCTTTTCTGAATAGATTCTATTTTCTGATATTATATCATGACTTTATCAGACTTGTTGGAACAACCCTTGACAAGGTTGTTACAACTGAAGTTGTTAACGACTTGACAAACTTGCTGACAATTTGGGACAAGCAGTGCGAACACAACTTGTTGGTAGGCTTGCTACAAGATGTGAGATTTTTACGCCTGTAGTTCTAAGCACCATTGTACTGTACTGTACTGTACTGTACTGTACTGTACTGTACTGTACTGTACTGTACTGTACTGTACTGTACTGTACTGTACTGTACTGTACTGTACTGTATTGCAATGTATTAGTATAATGTGTAGCGTTTTTTTAAAGCAATTAAGAAACCAACAAAATTATTAGTTTCTGACAATCCCAATTTAATGTAGTATAATTAATTGCAATCTAACGTAATGGATCCTTTACCAGCCGATAATCTCGCGGAATATAAGATGAAGCACACTCCGAATACAGGGCCGTAGCGAGGGGGGTATGGGGGGGGGGTTAACCCCCCCCCCAACTTTTGTAGAATTAACATATTCGGAAATCGGGTTGGCCATTCGGAAAATTACGGCAACAATAGTATAACAAAATTTTAGTTGTTTTGTATTATAAAATGGTATTGTCAGTATAAACCATCGGTATAAACTGATTTACGAAATCACGGCATTTACATGGATAACGTAAAACAAATCGTAAATCGGTAAATGTTTTTCGGTTTATTACTTCTCAGGGCCGTAGCAGTCGGGGGGAGGGGGGACTGGAGGCAGCAGCCCTTACAATAATTTGCTGATAATCATTCTTTTTTCAAAATCATGCACACCTTTATCATTTAAATAATATACCTTTAAAATACTGACAATAGACTAGAGGTGTGCATCGGATCGGATTGGACGTTTATAATCCGACAATTGCCTAATGTTTAAAATCCGATCCGAACTCTAATCCGAATCCGATCCGAGTTTTGAAAAAGAATTCCAATCCGATCCGATGAATTCTTTAATAAAATAAATTTCTCATTCAAGTTGAAATATTTGACCAAATAAATATAAAAGCAAGAAATACATGTCAAGAAGCTGACAAAGTGACGTCCAATTGAAGTATCAAACGAATAATGCAGCGAAAACCGCGATGATACTTTGATAAATGTATGGATAATTAATTCTTGCGATAATGCATGGATAATTAATTCATTTTATTTCGGATATCGAAGTCCGATCCGACTACGAAACAACTTTATCAATCCGATCCGAAATTTACATTTTGGTTCCGAAATCCGAACGAATCCGATTCGGATCGGATTTGCACACCTCTACAATAGACCTTAATTTCCCCATTTGAGTGAAATTTTGATCTAGACAAGCCTGGACAAAAATTTTACCACAGCTTGAAAGAGCATCACAAAATTAGTAATATTCCGAAGTTTCGTTGAATGTTGTAAAATGCGGTTAATATAGCCTTGCGAAGTTTGCCGTTTTTCAATCATTTTGTATTACAAACGGGAAATTGATAATCAGATGATCAAACTCATTATCAATTTCCCATTTGTAATACAATGACTGAAAAACGGCAAACTTCGCAAGGCTATATTATACGCATTTTACAACATTTCGCAACGAAACTTCGGAATATTACTAATTTTGTGATGCTCTTTCAAGCTGTGATGAAATTTTTGTTTAGGCTTGTCTAGATCAAAATTTCACTCATAAGGGGAAAGGTCTATTGATTAATTTTATTAAGCGGCTACATTATCCATGACAAACCGCAAAGAATCATATTACCTATACTCTTTCCTGCAATATATAGTTAATTAAATACGCCTTCGCTTATTTAGTTCTACTAAATTGTAAGCAAATCGTAAATTTCGACATACTAAAACTCTATTAACAACTCGAACCGATTTGACCACGTAGCTCAGTTGGCAGAACATTGGACTAGTATCCCAAAGGTCGCGGGTTCGACACCCACCGTGGCCAAGCAAACTTTTCAGCTTGCCCGCTGTGAATGCATACTCAGAGTAACGTCACAAATATCATACTAAAACTCCGTTTTCTGACCATCAGAATTCTGTCAAAACTTCCCCAAAGTTCAGGAAATAGCATTTCAGAGAATTTAAAAATTTCCTCGGGCCTTCGGTCCTCGTTCCCACCCCTAATAAAAAAGAGCTTCCTACTGCACTGCATGTTTCTGTAATATGTCTTTGCGTAAACTATGTGTATTTTTGTTTGTAAATTGCATCTTCATTTTCCAGATAGCAACATCTTCGTGGCTTCGTATGCCATGAAATATTCG
>CACRXK020000974.1:3248-62934 GCA_902702795.2 Paramuricea clavata | reverse complement strand
AAAATTTCAGACAATTTGGTTTAGTTTAAGCCCCTTAACTATTCACGCAAAGTCACAATTTTCCCGAAAAATCAGCTATTTGCATGCTTAATTAATGCATTTGCCTAATTTGCATATGTCAGCAATATGCAAATTAGGTAAAGGCATTAATTAAGCATGCGAAAGGCTGACTTTTTAGAACAAAATGAATAGTTAAAGGGCTTAAACTAAACCAAATTGTCTGAAATTTTGTACAGTAATTAAAAACCCGACAAATTTTCAATCAGTTAACTCAAAATATGATTACAGCTTTTAAATGTTGTGCGCGAGCCATTTTTAGTTTGTTGGAAAAGACACCCCTCCCCCCTGGTTCACAAAATTTGAGTTCGAGAAATTTTTTTCATTATTTTACATTATAAGTACCCAAAGAAGCTATATATATAAAAAAACAGATACAAATAGGTGTTTTGCGAAATTGAGAGCAATTTCAAATCTGTTCAGTTCTTTTGATACACCCTGTATAATCTATTAAAGAAGTGTATATAACTTCTGAACAAGTATGCATCTTACCTGATTTCTCAGAATTCTCAGTGGTGGAGAACGTTTGAGTGCTAATACCAGTTGTTGGATTTATTAATTGATCTAAATATAATGAATTCATGTTATTACACTTTCAATTTCATTACAGTCGAAATTTTAAAGACAATTAATATATAATAACTAATATATAGAAGTAGTAAAACGAGGGGTAAAAATAGTAAAAACAGTTTTTGTACCTGAAAATATTGAATCTTACCTAGGATAGATAAATAATATATCGTTGAACTATTTCCAAGTTTATTCTCGGCAATACATTTATATAACCCAGCATCACTGTACTGCACAACATCTATGGTATACATCTTGTCATTACTGACGATCTTGGTATTATTATGGATTATGGTATAACGTGGCGAAGGATGACCATTAGATTCACATGTTATGGCAAAAGTTTTACCAACATCCACATTTTCTTTAAAGTATGGCTCTTCTGGTGGATCTGTGCAAAAAATAGTATAAAATGTGATTTCGGCAATATATATGTTATTAATATATACGTATAATGGTTTTGAGTACAATTTGAAAAGAACACGCACGAGTGAGTTTTTCAAATACGATCCAAATTGCACGAGAAACGATACTGCATATTACTTACCCTTAAAAAACTCATTAATAATTCATGAAGAAAACACAAAGAAAAATCATAAGCGTGTCGCGCATCTGTATATGTGATACAGATTCATGTTGATTTACATAAACTTCAACTTTGATTTTCTCGGCTTAGACAACGTTTATTTGTTAAAATTACTTCGCCAATGAACTCATAAGATGAGTCGTTTTATTTGCCGATACAACACAGCCGCTCATGTTGTAAATAGTACATAATATAAAACTTGCATGCATGAAACACATGGGAAATAAATTACACTCCCTCATTTGAATGGGACAACAACTTGCGGGACACAAGGTTGTTATTATATAATAACCTTCACTTCAAAACATGCGCAGCACTAGTTCAAACATGCACGTCCTTTTTACAGTTTATAAATTTGCATATATGTGCATGCACCAGTTCAAATATTTGCATGCAAACACGCTCATTTTTACAACAATACTTACAATCAAGTCTTACTTTTTTACTTCGACTAAGTTTTCATCAGTTAGAGTGTGACTTTGGGCCACACACTTGTATGTTCCAGTGTCTGTTCCAGCAACATTACTGAGAGTTAATGTTTGTTCTTCGTTTCCTGCTGCACCAATCTGTACGTTATCTTTATACCAAGTTACATTGGCTGAAGGGTTTCCACCTTCGCCTCTACATACACATGAGAAGTCATCACCTTCATCTACTGTGATAGGACTGGGACAATTGATGGTCACAGCTGGCTTCACTGAAATGTAATGAAGCCATATACTGCAGTAAGTCTTTTAAACATTTCCATGGTTGGGACATATATAGAGTAAAGCTCAAAAAAGAATAAATAAACGCAGTTTTTGGAAATATTGAAATTAATACATGTTCAGTTAAAATTTCCGATTTGAAAGTGACTCATGCACTTACGCGTTTTCATTACTTGTCAGCAACCATTTTAACTTAAATTAAGGTGTTTTTGGACTTTGGTTGTACTAAAGGATTTAAGGGGATTTTCGATTAACATTTGAAAAATAATGCACTGTAAGTGATTGACTGATGAAGCGTTTTTAATAATATTGAATTTTTCCGCCATTCTTGGAGTACTGCCCCTCCCACGTTTAAGAGTCTCTGCACCACGAAATACAACTTTTTAGAATTATATTTAGATGTTTGTATAATGGTAAATTTACAGTTATAACTTTTGAATTAGTCACTTTTCACGTTGTTTGAATTGTCTACATCTTTCACGAGGGCAGATATAGCACCCCAAAAATGGCGGATATTGGCCTTACTTGCATTTTAAAGTTACAGTAATAAAATTGAATGGTGTGTTTTAATATTTAAGTTCAGTACTTTAAGGGACCGGTCATTAATTTTGCTGGGAGAGAGGGTATGCTATTGCAAATGAGATACTTGCTCAGTTTTGTTTGAACCCCCCAAAGTGGAGCACAATTCGGGCGGACGCCCCTCAACTCCCTATTGGGACTGCCTCGTACCCAGGCGCTTTAAATAATTATAATACATGAAGTATTCAGGTAGGCAGGCGACGCGCGAAGGGGCTGTTGGGGAGGATACTCTTCCCATCAACCCCTTCGCCCATCTCTCCCCACTACAATACTTCATGTAAACTCGTCATATGGGCATCACTGTTTTTTTACAAAGAGACGCCTGGGTACGAGGCAGCTATTGGGAAATTTTTTGGTATGTCGGTGATATATAAAGGAACTTATTGCCAGATCGAGCGATAAGAGCTCTTATTGCTTCCCGGAATAATTTATAGTTGAAATTAATTATGCGAAATAGGTTATTTGGGCGCGCAAGTTAATTTAAGTATAGTCACGTGATTGGAAGGTTCGGTATTTATCAGTGGTGAAGCGGGCCATGTTGTATTTATAATTGATACCATATTGATACATCAACCATTCTTGTTACTGGTTTAAGTATATAAATAATTAAGTAGTAGGGCTTAGCCAGTCACCCAATTGTAGTGTTGGGGACTATATATGTTTGTATGACATGGTATCCTATTTTGCTTGCATAAAAATATCTGACCCGACCTTTTCCTTCGTATAGAATTTGGTGCCCCTCCCTTATCTTACACCAGCCTCCCCCTCAATAAACGACCGGTCCCTAAAGCATATTTTAATTTCGGGCCTTTTGTTAAAGCAATAAAAACCTTTAGGGCGCGTTATATTCAGAGAGGACGGCAAACGTTTTTGGCTAGGCGGAATTCATCAGATCTAAATCTATGGATAAATGTTTCTGTCCATTTAAATGTTTGAATAAGGAAAAAAAGGGGTGGCTGACAAAAAATTGCCTGGTATTTATGAAATTCCCTGATCTGTGATGAAATTTCCCGACCAATCCCAATTTTCGTCATGGCGTGTTGGCGGTGCGGTGGTGGTCAATACTATAATGAAAACCAAGGGACTAGGTAAATTAATAAAAAGTCAAAAGTGTATTCTTTGCAAATCACGGGCCTTTTAGCTTTAGCCTACTCAACCTAATAGGTAATCCGCCACTGTAATTTTCGATTGAAATTTCCATCTACAAAAACTCTTCAACAATGCGCATATGATACGCCTTTTTGTCTTGCAACAGACAATAAAATCAGTCAAACATTATTCACACACTTCGAGTGGAATTGTCTATTCTACTTGTTTAAACCAATCAGAATAAAGAAACTTGTTAATGCCTGAAAGGATAATGTACAAACAACACCTACCTGCAACAAATAAAGTAACATCAGATTTAGTAGCTTTACCCTTTTCCCAAATAGTAAATCTGTATGTTCCATTGTACTGAATAGTAACGTTCTTTAAAATCAATGTTGAAGCTTTTTTATTGTAAATGGCCCAGGTGAGTATTGGGGATTTTTCTCTAGATCTCCGTCATAAATAATTTCAGCAAAAGTGTCGTCGTCCTTTAGAAGGAATGTCCATTCTCGAACAGTTAAATCAGATACACCGATATCAAGTTTCCACGCCATTGTCACATTTTCTCCTGGAAGAACAACAAAGGTGTCGCCACCAGGCGGGAGGGAGATTTGACCTACACACAAGGGAGTTTAACTTACAATCAATCCATTTCTATTAAAAAAATTAAATTGTCCAAGAGCAATCACTTTCCATGTGAGCCAATAGGTTGTTCCTGAAATGATCGACACTCCCCATAAACCTGCCATGCCTGGAGTGGGGGGGGGGGGGGGGGGGGAGAAATCTACGCATGATAATAAAAAAATGTACGCCACGATGTCTGTCCAAAATCCTTCACATTCGAGGTTATAACGGGTCATTCGAAAAAACATCCACACAATTTTTGTCCAAACCCCGGGGTTATAAAGGAGGAAAAATAGCATCAACAGAACAATATAGTGTATATTCGATTATATGTTCTCTATATAAAGTTGCATGGAAGCTTGTGCGTATGTCAAAGAACGGTGACAACTTATCACTTTTCTGCCTATACTGTCCTTAGTACCTTACCTTCACAAGGACTGAATAACAAAAAATTGAGACCAAATAAAACGGAAAAAAATAAGCCAGTCATTCTGTGGAATTAGTCTATATTAAACAAAGTAAGGAAGCAGCTCTGATATTATATCTGATTGCAATAGTAAGTGCATATGGTTTTATATCGAATAATACCAATATACTCAATGGTCTATTATAGCAAAATATTACATAGTGACTCACTTGCTATTGATAACAAAATATTACGTACATGCTGTAAGTATTATTCCTGTAAAATTGGCCATCAAATGCTATAATATGGTATTTTGTTTTGTTTGGTGTAAAGTTCTTCGGGCTTCGATAGTAATTGAAGGTTTCATATGTAAATATAAGACACACTTCCTGCCTCGCCTCATGGGGATAGATTACTAAGGTCATGATTTATTCATTAATATACAGGGTGTATCAAAAAAAACGCAACCTCGGAATTTCCTAAGAAATCACTTTGCAATTCTTAAGCATAAAAGATTTTGGGCCCCTGGGAATTGAAATCGAATTGCTAATAGATCATATTACAGTTGTTGTGGATTAAATAAATGCATAAATTTTGCTTGATCACTCGCGTGTGCAGTAATTTTGACAGTTATGCTATTTTAAATTCCCATGCGCCTAAAATCTTTTGTCTTTAAAACAATGTCGATTTCTTGGGAAATTTCGAGGTTGCGCTTTTTTTGATACACCCTGTATACATCGATATACAGGGTGTATAAAAAAAAAACGCAACCTCGGAATTTCCTAAGAAATCACTTTGCAATTCTTAAGCATAAAAGATTTTAGGCCCCTGGGAATTGAAATCAAATTGCTAATAGATGTTGTGCGTTAAATAAATGCATAAATTTTGCTTTATGCACTCGCATGTGCAGTAATTTTGACAGTTGTGCTATTTTAAATTCACAGGGGCCTAAAATCTTTTGTCTTTAAAACAATGTCGATTTCTTGGGAAATTCAGAGGTTGCGCTTTTTTTGATACACCCTGTAGTTCAAACTTTTTTAGACTTTGTGCATATTTGGCATGTGTAAACGTTTGTATAGCTACATATGTCAGGGGTCGGTTGTTGATTTTTTCAAACTGTTTAAAATTGACTGTTAAATAGTGCTAAGGGCATGACAAGTAATATAAAGTTTTTCGTGCTAAAACAAGCTGGACGCGTTGTGCATGGTTGTGAATGTATCTTATTGAGGGAACCAGAAACAGACGGGGAGACCAGATGTGCAGGTGTGGTGGGTTTGGTGTTAGCGCAGCCATTGCCAATTACGTCTGGAGAAGAAAAAGAATCGATCTTTATTCGATAAAAAGGACCCATGCATGGGACAGTCTCAGACCCACTGTTGAATAAAAACATTTTCCTTGATTTTTAATCTGCCCTTCTCCGCAAGCATCGCTAAAGTTTATACCCTGGTTTCTGTGGTTTTAAACCATGTGGTACATGTGATCCCAATGAAGATGCATGAAGGGGGCTACCTTTATCTTCAAAAGATATTCCAGGTTCAAGTTAAAGATTGATAGTTGTTCTCCACATCTCTGGTTTTGTTCAACTCAGTATAAGTAGAGTCATTGTCATTTGCCGCTCGATTTCCAGCGTCATAACTTGCAGCATTCACTCTCAACGACTGATAATTATCTTCTGTGTTTATTTTTGTTAGATCAAGCTCTTGATAAGTTGTATCAATATCAGCTGTCTTTGGTTCAGAACTTCGTCCAGGTTTTCTGTTTATAAACCAGCGACGACGAGAACACGAGACAATGTGGGAAAGAAAAAGCCCAATGATAACTCCAGACACCAAAGATACCACGATATGCCATACTACAACAGTTTCAGTGCTGCTCTCACAATCCACTTTCTTAGAAGCTGCTTTCTCTCCTGAAGAGAAACATTTGGAAAATTGACAAGTTAGATAGCTCAAAATACTTGTACCTGTATGCAGGGTGCGGAGGAACTGAGAAGATGCCAATGACAGTGTTGTACATGCTGATGCGATATTATCATATAGATATCTTATATACACTATAGATAACGCATCTCTTTAAGTAAAATTGAAGCCAAGAATATTCCAGCGGTTACCCCCATTTGAATAGATGGCGGCCATGTTGGAGTTTCCCACTCGCTAATAAACGCTTAAAAAACAACAATAACTTTCATCATTTGAACAATTTGAAAATGTATTTGGAATAGGTTTAACTTAATGTTTAAGTTCCCTGTTTAAGAAATAGAAAACATACGAGTCTTCTCATTTCATGGGAATATCCTGAGTCTGCAATCACGAGTTCAATTTTTGTATTGCAGAATAATTAAATGCACTATATCTAGTATACTGCATATAAGATATCTATGGATATTATATACCGTATATGTCAACATTATTAATGCATAACAAGTTGTATATTTTTTTTAAGAAGTACTAACGTTTCGTCTTTAACCTAAGACATCTTTCGTTTCGTCTTTAACCTAAGACATCTTAAGACATCTTCTACTTGAAGATGTCTAAGGTTAAAGACGAAACGTTAGTACTTCTTAACTAAATTTTATGTCTATATTATTGTCTATATGGCTCTTTTGCGTACGTTATGCTGGGAATTAATCTTTATACTACGATTACGATTCCCGCCTGGTTCATCACTTGCAAGTATATTTTTTCTATTAGGTTGCCCTGATTCATTCAGAGAAGTAAGATTAAATGGACATAATAAAGTTAATTTTCAGTTACTTGCACTTAAATTTCTGATAATTAGTGCTCACTTGTGGTTATATATGGTGATGGTGAATATAGGACACTTGTGAATATCGCACAATAATGCAGTAGGTATCATTCTGGTGCAGAAATGGTACCTAATAGACTACCACTTATTACATCAGTTTTTTTGTGCTTTGGATTCGGGGTTTATTTGAGGGCGGTGCTCTTTAAAAATTATTTTATTTGTAAACTGTAGTGGTCAGAAAGAAGAGAGAAAAAAGGACGAAGATACAATTATGCAGGCAAAGTTATTTTCGTTCATAATTAAAATGGATCAATATTTACAGCCGTACCTCACTGGTACTCCAATGATTATTGCCGTGTACTTAAGCTGGTGCACTCGTGAAGGTGTACTTAGACTAGTATTAAGATAATGTATATAAAGCTAAGTTTTCTAGTAACCTGAAACTATGAATAACAAGAATGAGGAGCACAAATGCATATACAAAAAAAAAACACATAAAATGGACTCCAATATGCATTCCGTAGCCCCATCTCATCCCATCAGTCCAATCATGTTTCATGCCAAGTCATGTCGGTAAACTAGATCATTAAATGTTAAAGTGCCTGTGACACGAAATTTCACCCAAAATGTTTATGGTTGGATTGTAAAGATCACTTAAAATGACTTAATAATTTTTTTATAGAATTTTGGTAACTTGCTTCCTTTTCAAGATATTCAACTTTGTTTCATATGCAAATATCACCGGCGTGACAATACGTATCTAAAAAACTTAAAAATTGCCCCCTGTATATATATTAATTTCATAACTGGTAATTAACCCTCCGTATTTGTTTGTAAAAATATTTTATCAAGGTAAAATATTGCGTTTTCAAAATGTCATTATGCGATGTGATGTCACACCGGTGATATTTGCATATGAAACAAAGTTGAATATCTTGCTAAGGAAGCAAGTTACCAAAATTCTAAAAAATAAATTATTAAGTCATTTTAAGTGATCTTTACAATGTATTCATAAACATTTGGGGTGAAATTTCGTGTCATAGGCATAACATTTTCAGTTTTATAAATAGTTGGTGATTTGAATATCTCACCTACGACGGTCAAACAAGAGTACTTTGAATTACGTCCAAGTTCATTCTCCACAGTACATTGATATGTTCCAGCATCACTCCAGTTCACTTTGGATATGGTATACGTCCTCTCACTACTTACCTCAGTGTCATTATGGATTATGGAATAACGTGGCTTAGGCAAACCACTAGATTCACAAGTTATGTTAACTGATTCACCAATTACAGATCTTTCTGGTGTAAGCCTAATGGCTGTCTCGTTAGGTTTAACTGTGAAGAAACAAAATCTCTATCATACTAATGAAAATAGACAATTGCTGACTGTCTCAAAAAAGGCGTTACGTTGCATGTTTGATTTAGTAACGTAAAAATTATAGAACGACTATTACACTCAAATAAGTATCAGTGGCAGTTCTAAGGAAACAGGCTCAGATTATAGTCTAGCGCTAGAAAAAACAACAAACAATGTTCTGTAAAAAGTTTAGTTAAAAATACTCGTTAATTGAATAAAATGTAAGAAAGAAGAACTTTGCATGAGTAACACGTAGCATACAACTAACGCTTATAGAGAGTCTTGTTTAAAATTAAATGAATTCTGTTCGAGGATAAGTTGCATATTTCAACATTTCAGTTTATAATTTAAATGTTTATTTTCCTGTTTTTAAGTTGCTGAAGAAGTTGCAGAATTTAAAGCAGAAGAACAAAAGGTCACATGCAAGATCAATTTCAGCCAGAAAGCTTATAGTTTATATATAGTTCATGCAATTACACTAATCGTTCATGCGTGTGAATCGTTAGCAATTTATCCTGTATTGCAAAGCTCTATTCTTGCACAGTCAGTATAAAACAGTCACTGCATGCATGTTGTATATTTAGGCTAGTAGCTAGTAGTAAGGTTATGAACAGTAGTTCTATTACTAAATATACACTGAAATACTGTATAATGCTTAACTTGAGTACCAACGGCAACGATATACTTACATTTAAGTTTTACTACAACTGTGATTAATCTTTCATCTTTAAACTTTGCATCTGGATAGCTCTCGGCTACACATTTGTACGTTCCGCTATCTGCAGCACTAACATTACGTCGAGTTAATGTTTGTTCTTCCTTTCCTGTTTTACCGATCTGTATGTCATCTTTAAACCATGTTACATTGGCAGCAGGGTTACCACCCTGTCCTTGACATTCACATGTAAGATCATTCCCTTCAATCACTGTGACAGGACTGGAACAAGTTGTCACAGTTGGCTTTACTAAAAATGTACGGTAAAGTTATTTTGTAAAGTTAAGGTTGGGCAAAGATCGATGTTTTAACAAAAAAATTAAAAATTAAAGGACGAGTAAATAAATAAATTCAGTCATGGAGAGAATTATTGAAGTCAATAAATGCTTGTTTACTAAAGATATCATTTGGCAGGATATACTCATGCACTTATGCGTTTTCGGGACTTGTTGCGAACTAAAGTAATTTGTTGCCAACGGTATTTTGGATAAATTTGAACTAGATTTTGATGCGGATTTTCATTGAAAATGGCCAGTAAGTCATTGACAATGACAATTTTATAATACCGGTAGTAAAATAAAGCGATGTCAAAAAAACTTTTTCCAACCCCCCCTCGCTAACCAACTTTTTTGGGGGAAAAATAGGGCCCACGAATTACAAATTTGTCCAGGGCCCCCCAATTTCTCTGGGAGGCAATGCACGGACCACTAAAAAATTTGAAACACTCTCATATTGTGGAAAATACGGAGAAATTACCTGAAATAAGGTTTGAAATTCGGTCAACCTCTAAAATTCTATATAGTATATAGAGATCTTCGAGAAAAAGCGCGGAAATTTTCTAGAAAGTTTAGAAAACCAAAATTTGCAAATTGTTTAAATTTTCCAGTGTGGATCAGTATAAAAATTATTTCATATAAGAAGTATTTCAAAATATTGCATTGATCGAGACTTTATACACATGTATGAAAAATGTGATGAAGACGCCGTACAACTAGCGACCGCCAAACTGCTGAATAAATTTGCGACGTTAATTGCATAGTCTTCGTCATTGGATTTCAAAATTTTTGGTTGTTGACATAATTATGCATGTTCGATTTTCAAAAATGATCGAATAGATCTGAATCTTTTTGTCTTAAATACTTTAATCAGTTATATATGATAACTTCTAATAAGCATGCCCATGCATACATGCATGCATGGATCTTCATACATGCTGCCTTGTCCCTTCTATAAACTGTCCGTGACGAAACCTTCAAATAATTTATATTGCATATTTTTAATGAACTTACTTGCAATAAAAACAATCACATCAGACGTATCATCTGGCTTGCCATTTACTTTAAGGAGAAAGGTGTATGTTCCATTATAATTTTGATCAACATTGCTTAAAGCCAATGTTCCTGGCTTTATTATGTTAACCCCGGGTAAGACGTCCGTTGTTGTTTGAGGCTCAAAATCAGAAACTATTCCTCCAAGTAACCCACTTCCTAAGCCGTCACTACTTGTGAAAGACCAATCCCGGTAAGCTGCTTTAGCATCATCAAATGTCCATGTTATATTCCTACTTGATCCAGGTACAAATGTAAGCTTTGTTCCATCACGTGGTGAAATGATCACTCCTAATCCTATAAATACAAAAAATCTAATTTTTAAAAAGTTAAAAATAATGGAACAGATTACGTTTCAGGGTCAGCCAATGTTCCTATAGAACTTATCCATGATTGGGTGCTTCACAGACGAATATGTGATGTTTTAATTGGGGGTATGGGAAGAGTGCTTTACTATAACAATCACATATTAATTGTTACAAGGGGAATCGTGCATGCAGGGGAAAGGGGATGGCTAAAAGACACATCGCAACTGTGGCATGAGATACAAAAAATAAGCAAATGCAGTTAAGCTAACTATAGCGGTAATGCGGTATGTTTGTAGCCAAGTAAAGAAGTCCAATTTAATCCCAACAAGTCCAACAGGCGGCCGGTGATCTTTTATAAAAAATATGACGGAATAAATATTAAAGACGTTTGCTCAGAAAACATATATCTTGCAAGGCTGCGCATTGTCAAAATTCCTCACAAGTGTTCAGATATTTGAATTTACGGCGAGATGAAATCGCGAAGTTTGTTTTCTGAATGCACATGATAAACTTTGCAGCGCTGCAGGAAATGGACTCAAGCGTTATGCCCATGCAAGATTATAATTGTTTTCACTACATAGTCATATAGAGCTAGATTCAAGAATGCGAAAAAGCACCCAATAGTATAAATAAATATGTTTTGTTCCGTCAGGCCTATATTCCCTAAAACCAAAACCTTGAGTATTAATAGCTTGTTGTGCTTATCGAGAAAAAACTGTGACAATTAATCTATTATTTGTTCTGTCTAGTTTAATAGAGTTCTTACCTTTACAAGGAAATAACAAAAAATAGAGACCAAGTAATATGGCAAACGCCAAACCAGTCATATATCTCGTGATATTAATCTATATATGAAACAAATAAAATATTAATAAATCTATGGTTGAAGAAGGAAATGCTACATCAGACACACAACAAAGCCAATTCAAATTAATATGGATTAGATCTAACCCTGGGGCCAGTTTTTCGAAAGCAGATTAATAGCTTAACCCTAGGTTAACCTAAAATTTAAAGCAAACTTTATAAATTTACAAATATTTCTTCAGAAGTATTGTCTGGACCAGTAGAAGTTTTGAAATAAACAGACGTGTGGAAATATACATAAACCAAAACAGCAGGTTAAATTTTAACCGCGCCGAGGGTTAGCGCTAACCCAGATTTAAACAACCCGCCCCTGGATTAAAAGTTTACCCGTCGTTTTAGTTTGTGTATCTCTCTCTCTCTGCACGTTTGTTTATTACAAAACGTCAGAAAACAAAACTCCTATTGATCCACGCAAAAGTACTGAAGAAATATTTCCAATTTTATAAACAAACTGAGGGGATGCTTGCTTTGAATTGAAGGTTAACCTACTGATGGTTTTCGAACAACCGTCCTCTTAGGCTTAAACTAAACAAAACGAACCGAAACGTAAAGAAACTAAACATTTCCTGAATCAATGCGCTGACTATAGGAGTATAGGGTGCAGTATTTTACCCTCTACACCACAGAAAATTCGTCTAAATTAAAAGCTACGGTATATACATGGAACAAAAATACGGTAGGAGGCTGCGTGATAGCGATTGAAGGCTGTTTGCGGTATATTGCTATTATTTTATATAAATGATGATTTATGGATATTTCTTAAAATAGCACTACATAGCAAAAATATTGATCGATTGTAATACCTACCAGGTGATCTTGATACGCGGAAAAGTACTGGCACTAGTTGTCAAATAGAAATCCATTTTATGATTAAAACAACTGAATATCTCCTGTAATATACATTATTTCGATTCCATATTTTCGTCAGAGCTATAGTTCTCATAACCAAACATAACTACAAAATTTCAACTAGTTTCATAAAGAATAACGAAAGATATAATTGACTGAATACATCAAAATGGATTTCTATTCGGACAACCCTTTCTGAGTGCTGATTGGCTAAAATACGAACACGAGATCACCTGGTATCTAGTACAGCTCGACAACTGGACTCTGTAGCTTAGTTGGTTAGAGCGCTGCTAACCTGAAGTTCAGACCCTATCACAGAATAGGGCCTGACACAAAACCTATCTAAAGTGTGGGATTCCCGTCCACCTGGTGGACGGGAAATCTGATTGGTTGATCAGCATCATGAAGGATTTTGATTGGTTGCAAGTTCACATAAACAACAGTTTTAAAAATAGCTTGGTCAAGGCGAGAATTAATATAAAGGTCAAACGCACGTAACAAATTCCATTATCGATTTCTTCGAATTTCTTTTCTTTTATGCTTTATGGCAGAAAATAAATCAAACAAACAGTATTTTGAAAGGGCTTCATCAAAATCTTTGACGAATTTTGGATACACACGACGCTGAAAGAACAGCCAAACTAGTCATGTATTCGAAAGCTTGTTGTTGACAGCCAAGATGTTCTGCCAAATTGCTTCGCCGGCAAAAGTCTAATTTCTAATATCAGTTCCTACCGGCGTTGTTTTCTGAGCTACATCGCCTTCTTCGTGGTATGATTGCGAATTTAATTGTTGCTGTTATTAGCCCGTTAGTCGTTAGAGTATATCCGCGTCCAGCGAGTTGAGACCTTGAGAAAGCTTGGCAGTCAAGCCGTGCACATAACTGACTAATTAAATCTTTGTTTGCTGTTCGCCTGTTCGGTTAAATAGAGCAACTGACTCTTAATTGTATAAAAGTACCTTGAATTTTTAAGTTTAATTAAAAAGCAAAATGCTCTGCGGACATGTTCATGAGAATATAATTTTTTTGTGTAACGAAATCTACAACACTTGTCAATCATATTGCGTGTGTGTCTAAAAATAACATGTGGGCGTCCCACGCTCTAGACAGGTTTTGTGTCAGGCCCTATTTCAAATTAGAGCCTGAACTTCAGGTTACAGGACCGCGGGTTTGATTCCTGCCAGAGGGTCTATATATAGTTACATTTTGCGCAACTGTTCCTGGTTAGGTCTAATAAATGTTCAAAAATTCACACTCGAAATTTACATCTACAAAAGTCAAAATCCTTCTTAGATGCCTAAAATCCTGAGCAATTTAGTGTCTTTTGGCGTAATCTAACGTCCCGATTGCCCCAGACCATCACATTAGACTGGAATGTGAAAACATTGGGTTGGCAATGTATTTTATAAATTGAGGGATTAACCATTAGGTATATTTATCTGATATTGAATTTGGTTGCTATATATGAACTTCTAAGGGTGAATCAGGGGTGTTGGGTTAGGTGGGGTAGTGGCAAAATCTTCATATAATGGACACCCTCGGATAGAAACTTACTAGCTATACACTTTTCAGTTTTCACATACAATGAGGTGAGAAAATGTGGCCCGTGCAAAAAGCTTATATATACATTTTGTATTAATTCAGGCTGATTAAGCTGTTACTGCATATATAATATAGTTAGTTCTTTGCAGATTTACTTAATTGTACTTGTACTTGTCCTCAGAATGAAGTCAGTTAGCAGAGCCCTTCCACTGTATCTTGGACACATATCTAAATTTCATTGAGATTACATAACTTGGTAAACAAACCAGAGTCAGAGAACGGAAATATGTGGGGGCAATGAACTATAATATCATACTGTATATAATACGTTTTCATACGAATAGTACCAAAAGTCAATGCTGAATCACTCAAATTAAAAGTTTATTACAATATTACATAGTTACTTACCTGCTTAACAAATATTCCTGTAAATTGGCCACCTAACGCTATAATATGGTGTGTTGTTTTGTATGGTGTAAAGTTCTTCCGGCTTTGATAGCAATTGAAACTTGATATGCAAATATGAGACACACTTCCGATCCTGCCTCCTGTGAAACTTTTTTTTAACTTCGGATCCGCCAGAAATGCATTTTCACCTAGCTTTTGGGACTTCGTGTGCATGTTAGTTTGTGTTTGTACGTCAGAAGGTAAATTGTGGAATCAATGGTCATATGTCAAGGACAAATCCATCAAATTTTGGTTGAATTACAAAAGATTTTCTGCTTGACTGGGCTGGAATGGGGAGGTCCAGTATTCTGCATGGATATTGCTTATAAGATACATGACATTCATTACATGTAATATCTTTCATATGTTAACTCCTTGTCGACCATTCCCAAATGAATTTAATTAATCCTTGAACAAATTCCATTCCGAACGTTTTGGACTCTTTGAGAAGTGTAGTGTCTTTTTTAATTAAAGCAATAAAGGTTTAAAGTCGCGCGCCAGATAGCTGGAGTATTGAAACAATAAGTTGTGATTCAAGAATGAATTTCACTGAACCTGAGAAATTCAGCATTAATTTAGTTTGCCGACAAACCATGGGTCTATGAGACGTGTCTAATATTACACGGTTGCTATGAAATTGAATGCATAATTCAGATCATACGAATATTCCACCAGTCTATCATAACAAATATTACATAGTTATACATATATACCTGCTATAAGTAGTATTCTTGATCTTGTAAATTTACTTTTACAATACCTAGGCTAGTACCAGCTGTATTGTCGCACTGTTCAAAATTGAGAAGCAGAAAGGACGCTACAATATTCTGCGGGTTCTATTTCCTTGTTTGATATTTGCCACGATGAATTAAATAAATCTTTCGCTTTAACCCAACGTAACGTGATATATAGTCGGCAAACTGCGAGTTAAAGTTTTATTTGTATGTACAAAATCAATTGATTTTGTACTAAAAGCGGCCGCATATCACTCAAAGACAGCGAAATTGCACTACGCCAAAATTTTGGTTGCAAAATATTTCTAATATAATAGTTTTGGCATGGATGCATGGTTGCACATTGCTGATACACCCTTGCGATAATTACGTCACACATACTTTTTGGTCCTGGAGCCTCGTTCTCATTAGTGAATTACACAAGGTGATTGGCTCACGATTCATGAGAGTGAGACTCCCAAGCCAAATGACGTAATTATCGAAAGGGTGTATGTCATCTCATTATTCAAATTCATGCTGTTTTTGTCTTCGCAATGAATGGGATATTGTCTTATTGAGACATGGATTAGAAGACATTTAGCCGTCAACATTGGGTGATTTCCGCACGAAGCAAGTAGATGACAAAAGAGAAAAGTAATCAGAGAAACTGTTTATTGGAGACTATTAAATCAAGAGCGACATGTCATTTATCAAATTTTGTATAAAGAAAGTAGTCTCAACATATAATTAAAAACTTGTTCCCCTTAACCTATTTGTACTGGTATTATACAATTACTTTATGGTTTCCGTGTTTGGATGGCCTGATCCAAACACGCGGGAATGTTGCGAGAGTTAAGAAAAGCGAGCGAAATTACGAGCCGAAGGCGAGTGATTTTGCCCGCTTTTCTTAACTCGAGCAACATTCCCAAGTGTTTGGATCAGTCCATCCAAACACGGAAACCATAAAGTAATTGTTTTATAAAATAACAACAACACAGTAGTCTTCCGTGTTTGGATGGCCTGATCCAAACACGGCTTTCGACCAATCAGAATACGCGTTATATACATGTTATTTTATAAAATATATTCACTGATTCATAATTTAGGTTGTATATATCGGCAGAAAATCCGAACATGCACCTTGACAATGTTTTACTAAAACGTTGCCAGGTTAGCATGTTGTATAATTAACAGCAGTTGCATGGTTAGTTAGCATATAGCTAGCAGTTAAAAGTGGTGGGGAAACTCGGTGACAACAGAACTTATTCATCCATGACCATGTTGATCGTCACGTGCGTATATAGTTTCTCCACTCAACCATTTTAAATTAACCATTGTGTAATGTCATGAATAGATGATTTGACCAAAACATTGTCGGTTATTGGTTGAATTGCATGCAGGCTGTTCCATTTACTGTTCGGAGTATAGGGAAAGCCAGAGCAGTCATGTTACTCGAAAGTAGGGGCAGCCAGAACAGTCAGAACAGCCATGGGATGTGACCTTTACGGTTCGATTATCCGGAGTATTCCTAACGGTAAATGGCCGGAGCGGCCTGTTGTAGACAACACAATATTCATGTGACTATAGTATATATATATATATATATATATATATATATATATATATATATATATATATATATATATATATATATATATATATATATATATAAACATATACCAGCATAGATATAAGGAATAGACCATTACAAAAGTGAAGGGGGAAATGAACGGGAAGAATCCATATACAAGCAAAACATTTTATAAAAAATGCTTATATAGGCAGAAGGTGGCGAAAAACATGATATACCAAGTGAACTGTAAAACCCCCCTCCACACACACACACACTGTTCCAATAGTCCATTATATTCCTAATGAGGTTTAGCTATTGTGTTTCTTCGAATTTTTGTTTCTTTTATTCTATTGACTACGGTTAGAAAGCCCTTAACAGTTTTATAATATTCCAAGTTCAAGTTAAAGATTGATACACATCCTCCACATCTCTGGTTTTGTCTGTCAACTCAGTATAAGTAGAGTTATCGTCATTTCCAGCTTGATTTCCAGCGTTATAACTTGCAGCATTCACTCTCAACGACTGATAATTATCTTCTTTGTTCATTTTTGAAAGATCTAGCTCTTGATAAGTTGTATCAGTCTCAGTTATCTTTGGTTCAAGGTTTCGTTCAGTTGTTCCGTTTCTAAACCAACGACGATAAGAACATCGGACAATGTAGGAAAAGAGAATCCCAAGAATAAATCCTGACACCAACGTCACGACAGTTCCACAACTCTCAAAATCCACTTTGGAACCTGTAGCCTCTCCTGAAGGTACATTTGGAGAATTGATGAGTTAGAAATAAGCTAAGAATTTTCAACTGCATGGGTTCCAAAGGAATTGACAAGATGCTAATGACATTGTTGCACATGGTAATAATGTGATATTAAATTTGTTAAAATAGACCAATAAATTCTCGCAATTACAGTCCTCACTGGAGGAAATGAGTAACTTGAACTGGGACTACTTTGTTGATGCATGGTGAATAATTGACAACATTTGTAAAAAAATCTCTAAATGATTTTTTCGTATTTTTCAGGGCGGCTGTAATTTTTCTTCACGTGTAAAATAAGTTAAGATATGATCCATTACCGTTCTTTGGGATCATGCCGTCATAGGTTATTGCTTGGTGATTGTGTCAAATTGTACATCTGCTGTGTTATTACGTGTTATTGTAGTTGTATTGTAGATTTGATTCATTGTTTGATTGGTAATCAAAAGATTAAGTATAAACTTGCAAACATAACCCAATAACGTGTTAATTCTACATAATCCTATACATCAATTATTGTAACTAAAATCATTGTTCATTAGAAATAATAAATGTGTATGCATTCATTAACTCGAGTTGTACAAACAAGGGACTGTAGCTGTAGTAATATAGAATTCCCCAGGTAAAATATACATACCTAAACAGCTGATATTATGCTATATAAATAATTACATCTGCACAGCAGATTATATCTTCATTCTTGATACCGATAGGCTGTATCCGGAGCTATATCATAGTAATAGAATTATGCCCCAATTCAAGCCAAAATTTATCTGTGTATATTATTGCTCGCCCCCTGTTTACATGCATGCGTTTTGTTTTATCTTGCCGTGTTAGTCCTCCCACGTGCGTTTTGTCCGGTGATAGAATGGGAAACGAAAATGTGTTTTAAAATCTTATCTTACCCTTCACATTTAAGAAACCAGAAGCGAAATAATTTCCACATTCATTCTCTGCAATGGATGTGTCTTTTGGTTTAACTGTAAAGAAACAAAACAGCTTTGTTCGAAAAAAGGCAAGTAGACCCTTACGTTTTGTCACATGCAGTTAGGTTTTATCAATCAGTACAGTACGAAATCGAAAAAGTTGTGTTGAAAACAAAAAGCTGTGTTGCAAATATGAAAAAGTTGTGTTGAAAATAAAAAGTTATGTTGAAAATAAAAAGTTGTGTTGAAAAAAAAAGTTGATTTTTGGCGTGGATGGGACACCATACATGGCTGGGAGAGGGAGGGGGATTTTCGGACATTATTTTTTCATTATCTCTTGGTTTGACGTACCGTTACTCATTTAGTTTTTTCTTACGATTAATTTCAGCTATCATTGCTAGTTTTTAATCAGTTTCACTCCAATATTTTAGTTTTTCCCTTCCTATCCATTTCATGTTTTGCACACTGGGAAAACAATTTGCCTACTACGATACAATAATTTGTCGATTATCTGACAACTGGGGGTCTTCCTCCCTCCCTCTAGTGCCGCCCCTGGTCAGAAAGAATTCTTAGTCCGGTTTCAAAACTTCAAATTGTAAAATGATGCTGCCGATCGTCAGGATAGTTGCCGGAATGTACACGTGAGGCATTGCCGCAAAATAAAACCGAGTACCAGGATTTATTCGTATATTTATTAAAATACTTGACAAATATATGCTTCAACTTATTTCAAACTACATATCTAGCAGTGAGCCAATATATCTTTCAGGACACACTAGGAAATGCTGCATGCACCTTGAACAATGGGCATATATAGGAAGCAACGTTTGCTAGAAAAGGCGCCACTTTCCCAATGTTAAGGCTTGGAGTAAGGGCACAATGCATAAAGAAAACCAGTGGCGGAAATCTTGGGGGGGGGGCGACCGTCCCCGCCCCCCCAACCTTTACGGAAAATTGAGAATTTTCGGAAATTTTTCCCTAAAACAGGGCTAAAAACAGTCTTTTTGAGTGCAGATGGGGGGGTTTGTCGGACATTTGAAGGTTTTTGTCGGAAATTTAGGATGCTTTGCCCCCCCCCCCCAAGGAAAAAGTGAATTTCCGCCACTGATTAGAAAACCCCCATGACCACGGTTCCTACGCCACTGCCTTGAAGAATAAAGACGAAATAAGTCGTATTTTTGTTTCATAAAAGAATTTTAATTAAACTATATAGATCTCGGGCCCAAGGACCTCTCAATCTTCACAGTTGAATAAAAAGCTCCTCCTTGGCCTTCAACCTGGTCTCTCCATGCAGACATTTCTATAGAAGTTCTTTGTGGTCACTATGGTTTTAAAATATCTGACACATGTAAACCCTACAGAATATAGAGATGTTTGAAGAAGAGGCTTCCTTAACCTAAAATTTTTTTTGAGGATTAACTTAATTATTGCCTGGTAATTGTTCTCATTTCTGGTTTTGTTCAAATAAGTATATGTTGACTCCTCGCCATTTGCAGCTTTATTACTTGCCGCATTCATTCTCAACGATTAATAATTATCTTCTTAATTTGTTTATTTTTGAAAGATTAAGCCCTTGATAAGTTGTATCAGCTTCAGTTGTCTTTTGTTCAGCTTTTCGTTCAGGTTTTCTACTTCTAAATTTATGATGCGAACACCAGACAATGTAGGAAAGAACTACAATTCCAATGACAATTCTAGACACTACTGATAAATTTTCTTAAATTTAGTGTGTTTTTCAATAATAAAGTATTGTTACTGTAAAGAACTGACGATTTTGAGGATAAAACTCAAGAAAATTACAATTCCGGAACTGAGTGCATTATACTAGCAAAATAAAACAAGTATTGTAACTGTATAAACCATAATAAAATAAAAAATTATTGCAATCAACAAATTTCCAAATGATCTTTGAAATAGATTATCTTTGTAGTATTGTGTTACCTGTTTGATTACCTTGCGTCGTTGACGTTGTCGGTGGACGTGTCGTTGGTGGTACTATGTTTATCAAAATAAAAATAATATAAACTATAAAACAAATCAACCTGTTTATCTTTATAGTGTATACCCAGTCTTATTTGTACAAAAATTTGTATGTTAAATCTTACCTCCAGGTAATATATATTCGGATGATGAAGATCTTCTCCCCAGTTTATTTATTGCATCGCATCTATAATTTCCAGAATAAATGCTATTCCTCTCAGGTATGGTATACGTCTTGCCTCTCATGGCCAACTTAGTTTCGTTCATGGCCAATAACTTAGTTTCGTTCATGGCCAACTTAGTTTCGTTCATGGCCAACTTAGTTTCGTTCATGGCCAACTTAGTTTCGTTCATGACCAACTTAGTTTCGTTGAAAAATATTTCAAATCTTGCTGGAGGACGAGCTTTACCACCGTCACATGTTATGGTAAGTGATTTAGGATCATAATTCAAACGCGTACGTTCAGGTGGATCTATGAAAAAATTTGAATTTTAACGTTAGTGCATGTAATGATGTAATCCTAGGTTACTGACTTACTGTTATGGCAATGTCATCAAATTTACCTATCAAAACCACTATATACTGATTGGCTACTTTAATAACTTAAGGAACCTTCAAATAGAATGAATAAGATGCCATTCATTGGACCGTTCTCAGTAATTCATATTAACTATACAGTATATATATAAAAAATATTGGCTAAAAGTCACCGGACCACATCATCAACAAACTATCAATTTGCCATGAATGTTTCGAAGAACCAGAAATCTGTCCGACAAAATGACAGACTCGTATAGCCTCCTCCCGCAGGAATCTCTTTGGGGTTTAGCCTGCGAATAGCAACTCGTAATGTGTATATCAATCGAAAACACATAAATTATAAAGCTAATGCATGTAGTTTTATTCATTCAATCGATGTTTTTCTAGTCACAACAAAAAAGGATGCTGATTAAAATTTTTAGCCATTTTTTTACAACCCGCAAGATCAAGTTAAGCTGCCGAAAACATTTACGTGGCTTTGAGATACACTATTTGTATGCTCTACTATCTGTTCCATACCATGTTACATGCATGTCACTGCATTCCGACCTCATCCTTTACATATATATGTTATTTACTGTGATTGGATTTACAAGGCCACAAGAACGAATTCAGCTCCACAATCTTTCATTTGAATCGTTAGCTATAGTACACTGCATGGACATATATTTATTTATGCACCAATCAATGTTATGCCCGACCCTAGGGAGGGAGGGCAAACCCAGGGGCATTTGTCATTTTCAATATTTTTGTGTCAATGGGCCCTGCTGTGAAGCAGCACTTTGTGGTCAATCGTAGTCAGGTGGGGGGACCCCTGAGTTAGAAGAAAACTACAAAGATGTTATAATCTGCTCAAACAATTTATTTATATTTATATAATATAGCATTTGTAAATTCTGAACGCTATAAAATGGCTAAGAGCCGTTCCTGTCGCTCTAGGATTCAATTGTAATCATTATTTTCTCCTTTCTTATTATTTATTTCCTAGTCTATTAAATTATGTACTAAAAAGACAAAAGTTAACAAGTTTTTATTTTAAAAAGCAGCAAATAAAGTGATATTATTCATAAATTCACATTGCGATTTTCCTGAAACACGCCATTATGTCGGTCTCGCTTGCAAAAATGATAGGAGACTGGTAACAAGTATGTCAAAACGCCCGACCCTGGGAGCTTCCTTGATGTCAAATAAAATAAAATCCCCAACCCAGAAGCAGGGAAATAAGGTCAATTCCCCGTGTATCCCCGCCCTCCCTAGGGTCGGGCATAACATTGATTGGTGCATTAAGCTAGTAGGGTTACAGGCAGTAGATCACTTTTCACTTTCTTTAAGTAGGATCAAAAATACTGTGTAATTGCATGGGTCTGATTTAAATCAACTATATAAATCAACTATAAATTACTTACAATTAACTTCTACTTCGATTGATTTTTTATCTGCAAACCTGTCATCGGTGTGACTTCGGGCTTCACACTCGTATGTACCACGATTTGTTCTACTGACGTCACTTAGAGTTAATGTTTTTTTTTCTTTTCCTGTTCCACCAATCTGGGTGCCATCTTTATACCAAGTTACATCGGCTGGAGGGTTTCCACCTTCACCTCTACACACACATGTAAAGTTATCACCTTCATTTACTGTGACGGCACTGGAACAACTGAATGTCACATTTGGTGCATCTGAAATGTGATAAAGGCAATAATTTAAATTTCGCACCTTTTATGCAATGAATCTAACGAAAAATGCATCTTTTCCTACAAATTATCATATAAAGGAAAGAAATCTAAATTTTATCGCTGTATATTTGCCGATAAATCGGTAACCGCTACAGAAAAACAGAACAAATTACTGTAATTCACAACAGACTATAAAAGCGGAAGTGGGACACTTTTTGTGTTTCTGACTGTAAGGTTCACTACGAATTTTCACTAGAAATTTCATTTGACAGCAATCATGCACTTATAATATTTGTATTACTTGTCATAAAAATGTTAACTTCCAGTTTTTCATACAAATTGGGCAAACTTTCAAGTGACGCATGTGACGCTTAGGGTTGTAATGTTTATATACATACGAAAAGGAACCTTTACTTTACTTCTTTAGTGATTTTTTCACATGGAGCTTCAGAGTCCAGAACTGCATTCTGAGCATTATCCAGTATAAATTTTCCAAACTTTCCAATGAATGTGTAGAATTACTCATAGCCATATGCCGTTTTCTGTGACCTCGAAAAGTGCCTAGAAAACGATTTTCATCCCCCCTGTCTTGGAACTGAAATATTTTCACGGAAACTATTAATACTTTCGAACATGGCTGAGTTCCCGCTCCCTAGACCCGCAGTTTTCTCACAAACTGCTACTTTATATCTTCACTAATTTCATGCACAACAAATGTTTTTATAATTGTTAAACAGCTGCACGGATCGATGATGACAAATGATTATGTCACTCAAAAAGACCAATTTCTATTAACCAGCCTTCCTTTTAACGAAAGACCGTTTTGCTCGAATTATTTTTAGTTATGGGCTTGTTATTTCTCCTCCGAAAAGATTTACTTTCTGGTTTATTTGCCCTCTCAAGACCAACACTGGCAAACACACTACCAAACATTCAGCGGCGTAGCCAACCCCATACAAATGGGGGGGGGGGGTCTAAAGTGCCAAATACATAAAAGTACTGTTCTAAAAGCCGGGGACATAGTCCCCGGAAATTTTTCAATTTTAAGGTTAGCGAAACGCCCCCACGCGCATATTTGGCATGGCCTCTTGGTGATCTATATGCCACAGATTTGGTCTATTTTATGCCATAGATGAAATACTTACGAGATTAACAAAGCATGTGCGTAATAAACTAATAATATAACACGTTAAATTAATATATAAAGAAAGTTTAACCCCCCCCCTAGTTTCTTGTCACTTTTGGAAGAATTACAATATTGATCATTACAAAAAATGGGGGGTCAAGACCCCCATTCCCCCCCCCCTAGCTACGCGCCTGCAAATATTGCTTTATGCAACCCACAAAATGAGCTATAATTCTAGCTTACTAGTAAACCGGTCAGTATACATGTTTAGCATACTTACCAAATTAGGTTTTATCTTGATATGAAAGTGACGAAATACGAAAACTTTCCAAAAAAATCACAATAATATCAGAAATTAAAATTTGCCAAGTTTAAAAATGGCGGAACACGAGGCCAAACTGTACGCGGGCCCGTAAAGTTTAGCCTGTGAACACGGGATCTGAAGACGTATTGCATATACTAGTCGTTGATTGGTTAACAGAAAAAGATCAATCGAACAGCTAACAGTTAACACATCGATAGCATATACTCTACTTCGTAGATTCAAAAATCCATTCCAAAAAGTGGGGAAACAAAGCGGACGTAATTTATTATACATTATATTACGATACGAAAGTCGAAAATGCGAGGGGGACACGTTCCCCTCGTCCCCTCTCCCTCCACTGGCAGAATTGATGCCCTTGCTCTTTGACTATGTCATAAACATTTAATCAGCTGCATATAAGACTTCCAATTAATAGAAATTGATTGGTTGTAAATGTTCTTTCAATACCATATGCCCATGTTCATGCATGCATGGAATCAAATCATTATTGCAAAATAAACATTTAATAAAGAAACTTACTTGCAATGAAAACTCGAACATCAGATTTATCAGTATCAGTTGATGCAAGGGAAAACGTATATGTTCCATCATAACTTTGATTAACGTTGTTTAAAGCCAATGTTGCTGGATTGGTTATGCTAATTCTGGGTAAGATCTTCTTTTGCATCACCGGCTGGGAATTCCACGATATTGCTCCAAGAATCCCTTTTCGTAAACCATCACTACTGGTGAAAGACCAACTCCGGGAAGCTACTGCAGATATATCATCATCAAAATTCCATATTATACTATCACTTTCTCCAGGTAAAATAGTAAGCCGGTTTGTTCCATCAGGTGGTAAAATGATCCTTCCTATGTACGTAATAATGAGATATTTCCGTTTCAAAATTTTTAAGAGTTATAGATAATTAAAAGCAGTGCACTTGTATTTGTTGATAGGCAGTCCGTCTTAGTTAACAATGATTTCACTTTGAGTTGGATCAGACCATCAAACTCTGACGTCAACAATATTTTAGCGGAACAGAAACAAAATTCGCTTCTTTAGACAAAGACCTAACCATCCATGCAAAAGCAATGATAATACCAGAAAGAAAATGCAAAACTATATTCGACGGATATATTAGTTTTCTTAAATTAATATATTGTTTTCTCATCTTTCCCTCCGGCCGCCAGTCTTGGCTTTGAATATATTGTTACAATACGGATGTTGATCAAGCCAGATCTAATAACTCTAAAGTATGACAGTATATAGGTTTCAAAATGATAAACAACTGAGGCATGACACGATTTATACTACCATGACGAGTATACCCTTGCATAGATGCTATAGATATATAATTACTTACCCTCACATTCGTATGAGATAAAATTAAGTGAAAATAAAAGGCCATATATGAAGACAAACCAACTCATCTTTACCATGAATGTTTGAACCTACATGATAAGACAAAATAATAATTTTAGTAGCGGCCTTTTAAAAAATAAGGGTAGTAATTTACACATTCCATTCACCATCCACGGTATATGCTTTGAGACGTTTAAGAAGTTAGACATTTGACTGTGTAGTGTCGAAACGTTGTAAATTTACTTTATTGACAGATAGCAGGCATTTAGTGCAACGAACTAAAGACAAAGACACTGAGAAGGAAGATGGATGTCTGATCTTATACCCGATTGCTTCTGTATCAACCATGCATGGTTTCATGCATACACGAATAATACCAATATTATACACCAAGTATTGGTTACATACCTGTTAATTATATTAAACTATAGTATTCCTGTAAAACTACTTATACAAAATGGTACCAGCCAAACTTTTGTGTTCCTTTAAATTGACCAAAATCGAGTGGTGAGGAATGAGGATGATACAATATCCTGGTTCGATTTCCTTGTTTGATGTTGTTTGTCACGTAGCTACGTTGAATTCTTCCGGTTTCCAACTGAAAGCTTTGAAGTTTCGAAACTAAGACCTGTTTCAAACGTAGTGCTTCTTATATGCCAAACGCATTAGAAACAATAGATAATGAGGCATTTCAGCTGATTATCTATTGTTTTTAAGGTTACAGGACACACTTTTGGCGTTTTGCGGAAAATCGCTACTGCGCGGTCAAAATCAGTCCGATTTTCATCAAATTTTCACCAAATGTTAGCCAGTGCATGCAAAATATGGGAAAGTTTTAAATTGGAATCAGGAAAATCTTAAATCGCGTTACCTTTACGCTTTTGAGTTGTGTTCCTGCTGGTTTTAAGATATATTTATGAAAATATCATTTTTATGCAGTAAATAGTTGTTCTAAAATATGGTTTTCGGAAATTTTTGTTTATTTCGTCATTCCGCTGATATGGCGATTTCTTTGACGACTGCAATATATTTCTGAATCGTTTGAGTGAATTGCTCCTTATTATTAAAATATTCAAAATTAGAACAAACATAATTTTGCAACTGACGTCTTTAGCTATGTCCTGTGAAAATTTGAGAAAAATTCGTTAAAACCCGCAGGAGAACAACTCGTTTGAAAATCAGTAATTGCCGTAAAATGTTTCGGGGAAAATTGAATTTGAATATTACATTTTCAATGTTTTTCTTATTGCAGCAAAATGTATTTTATTAAATAACTCTGCGAGATTTCAACATTTTTCGTTCAAACTTTGTCAGATAGTAGGACTAGTAAAAATTTTAGGCAAAATTAACACTCAAAGGTGTTCTGTAACCTTAATGCGTTCGGCACATGAAAAGCGCGACGTTTGAAACAGGCCTAACTTGTCACGTACATGATAGTCTCAACAAAGTGCCAAACTCTTAAGGTCGGTTTCCATTGCGGTCGCTTTGCCCACGCGGGCGGAGCGGGCTTTGAAAATCTGCTCACGCGGGCGTGACGGGCGTCAAAAACAATGAACGCTTCGCCCGCGCGGGCAAAGCGAACGTTAATGGAAAACGGCTAATTAAGGCCTGTTTCAAACGTCGCGTTTCTCATGTGCCGAACGCATTAAAAACAATAGATAATCAGCTGAAATGCCTCATTATCTATTGTTTCTAATGCATTCGGCACATGAGAAGCGAGACGTTTGAAACAGGCATTAGTTATATGTATATCTCAATATATCAACGCCTGCGACATATACTTTTGTTTGCCAAAACCACAAAAGTATTTTTGTACACTTGTCAAGTTTTCCTTGGCGACCGTATACACACGAACAAATTTTCCTTGTCCAAAAGCTGGCATGACTATAACTTTGGAACAATTAGGCTCCTTGGCATGGAAAAATTGTCAATTCTTTGTCTTGCTCACAAGCAAATATAAAACTTGCCAAGGGAAACTTGTCAAGGAAGACTGCCAAGGAAAACTTCTTTTTCTGTATACACGGCGCTTAAAGGAAAGTGGCAATTTTCTCACTTGAAAGAACTTTTGAAACTAAATGTTAACTTCTTTTACCGATTTTTCATATTTTGCTTAGTTTTTTAACTATCTCCACTTGAAGTAATGAGATGTCCGCCATCTTGGATAAACTTTTGATCTCAATTAGTATAGGTAATCATGCGATGGCGAGTATAATTAGGGATTAATAGTACGTGTTTGGAAATTTTGCCAAAATTGGACGAGCCGCCGGGGCGAGTTCAATTTGGCAAATTTACAAACATCACGAGTACTATTAATCCCTAATTGTACGAGCAACATCGCATGATTACTTGTTTATTATTAGCATGACAAAATTGGATACGTACTTCTCAATGCCAACATCATATTCTCCCGCCAAAGACCAGTCCTGCCAGACTTTGAACCAAAATTTGGTGCTTTTGTTTGTATCTTCATTAAATTCTTTTATTCAAACACAATTTGGTGCTTTTGTTCGTATTTTCATCTAGTTCCTCCATGGCAATTTCATTTCACATTTGTGTTTAAAATACCTTTCCGCCATTTTGTTTGTTTTGGGAAAATCATTAATTGTACTGCAGTACAATTAATTTAATAATTGTACTCCTCTCAACCAATCAGCATCCAGTATTTTTTTCATGCTAATAATAAATAACGTTAGTTTTTGTGACGTCATAACAAGGATTAACTATATAAAAGTATTCGTTGCTGACCAAATATTGATTGGTAGCAGACTCGTCCCCAGTCGCTTTTAAATATAAATACTTGTAGATCTTATAATATTATTTTATAATTCCTCTTTATTAGCATTTCTTTTGTTGGTATTCAACAATATTCAGGCAATTCTCAGGCGGCTAAAGAAAAGAGCGGGCGCACGGGCCGAGGCAAGAAGTGGGCGCGTAGAGGCTCACGGTTAGGGCGAAAGGAAAAAAGTCCACCTTTGGTACTGATATATATATATATATATATATATATATATATATATATATATATATATATATATATATATATATTACCATTTAATATTATGTAAATAACTAATTGTAAGATAAGGTAATATTGCTCAGCGGCGGATAAGCCATGTCTGATCAAGACAAAGAAGTATACGTTGATTGTGATAGGTGTAGCGATTAGAGAAGACTTGCTGTTGTGTCTCAGTATGATCAATGTTTTGTTGACAGAGAGTGCATGCCCGCCGTTGATGCCGGCGTGTTCGATGGGAAAGTGTCGGCTTGGTCGACCGGCGAACAGATGGACTAGATGTATCTAGAGAAGTTGAAGAAATGAAAGACAGACTGAACGAGCTGAGTTTGAAATCGAGTTACGAAAGAATAATGACGAGTGCCGGAACTTGGTATTATGTCGCGGTCCCACTCAGAAAAGAATTACATGCTTGTTTGCGTCAGGTTGACATGCAGACAACTACACTGTATATCTATTAATCTTAATTAAAGGTCCATTAAATTAAAAATGTATTCTTGGGATTTCGTAACAGTTTTGGGTATTAAATAGTGTATTTTGGCAAAATGCGAACGCGTGCTATTGCTGTACTTTAAATATCAAAGAATGCGTGATCGGGCCTCGAACCAGCAATACTGCAATAGCAGGGTGGTTTTCGTATTAATAATACAAAAATAATTTGAATCCAAAAAGGAATAATCGTTTTGACCATTGCAAGCGCCCGAACTACTTAATGGGTTCTGCGGCAGTGTTGGCGCGTTAATGTGGTGAATGCATGGTAAATCTATTATTTACATATTTCATCTCAATCAAAATGACATGTCCAAATTGACTGTCTATTTTTAGGGTGGCCATCTTTACAGTTTATAGAAAATAGAATATCTACGATTTAGGCCCAATTTTTCGACAATTCCGATTTGTATAACCTGCTGGAGCGTCTTTGAAATTTCAAGCATATCGTATCAGATTTCATGATGGTTGTTTCACCCAGTATGGAAATTCGAAACTGCTGTCAAAACGAACGTAGTTGTCGTAGTAATGTCAGTAATGGCAAAAAACATAGTGGGGAGTATTTTTTGAAAACTCTGTACAATATTCCAAGTTCAAGTTAAAGATTGGTATAGTTGTTCTCCACATCTTTGGTTGTGTTCAACTCATTATATGTTGACTCCTCCTCATTAATTGCAGCATTTACTCTCAATGATTGATAATTGTCTTCTGTGTTCGTTTGTGAAAGATCAAGCTCTTGATAATCAGTTGTATCGGCCTCAGTTGTACTTGGTTCAGGGTTTGAATGAGGTTTCCTACTTCTAAATTTACGACGAGAACATGAGACAATGTAGGAAAGAAGAATTCCAATAATAATCCCGGACACCAATAATAGCACAACAATATACCACTCAGTTACACGACTCGTGTTGTTCGAAGATGCTTTGTCTATGTAAATATAAAAAAGAGAGAACATGGCTATGGGTAATATATGGGGATCAAAAAGAAAAATAACAATATAACTGCATCATCGAGTAATTCTATAATACTGAACAAAATATAAAACAAAATTTAAAAAACTGTGGTATTCCGCGATCTATTCCGTTGCCTTTCGTCGTTCGATGTGTTGCTAGTGGTCCTGCATGCTTTTGAAAATGAAAGTAATGTCAATAAAATCTGAATGTAAAAAAGATGTTCCTACCCCATTGTCGGTGTACACATATAGCTACAGTTTGGAGCAATTCTTACCAGACTATTTATACCCAGACAAATTGGCGAAATACTGTAATCTTACCTTCAGGGGATAAATATTCACGATCTGAAGATTCATTTCCCAAAAAATTCCTTGCAAAACATGTATAATATCCAACATGATTCTTTTTTACTTCAGGTGTAATAAGTATTTGCTCAGTTTGGGCTACTATCTTAGTTTGATTCAGGAATATTTTGAAACTTGCTGAAGGACGAGCTTCAGCTGTACATCTGATTGTAGCTGATTTACCACTCCTTGTCAACATCAGCTTTACATTTTCAGGTGGATCTGTAGAGAAATTGAGACTGCTTTCTAATGTTAACGTTTGTTAAATCAAGTATTTTCGAGTGTTGATGTTTACCTGCCGTTTTATTAAAACCAAAAATTGGATACTATAGTCACCATAGTTAACTAAGTTACTAATATCATGGTAACACTTAGAGGAACTTTTAACAAGATTCGATACATTGGGCTGATTTACGCCGGCGCATAATTATAACATGTGACAACATTATCAATAGCAATCAAATTGTCATTGATATTTGCCATTAAGAGAAGTGAGCCCGACAGATCATAACAATTATAAAAGCAAATAGCAATTGTAGTTCCATGTTATGTACCGTTTGATCAGAATATATACGTATGCAAGAAGAAGGGAAGGAAGAATGAGGAAGGATTGGGCCGTCCTGATGATTTTAAAATGCAACAAACATGCATGCAGGTCTCAACCGACTACTGCGATGCGTAGTATACAGTACCAACTATATACTTACAATTTACAATAAATTCAATTTCTGTGTCATTCTTTGCAACTTCATGGCTTTTCGCTTCACATCTGTACGTCCCACTGTCGTCTCTTTTGGCACTAAAGACATGCAATATCTTTTGGCACTAAAGATTAAAGATTAAAGGATAGCAGATTCTTGATAAAACAGCACATGCGTTGTCGTACCGCGATAACGCAATAATTGGTCACTTTACTTGTGACCATGGACTTCACATCTAAAGTTTCTTTGTGGACGTCTCCAAGAGGTTTCATTATCTGACGATGCAACAATATTGAACAATTGATGTATATTTGGATATTTTCAGAATACTTACAGTCGTGCCAATAGAAGCGTTCCGAAAAATGTTGACCAATTCATTTCCTATAAACTTGACGGAACACTTCTGAACAATTCCTCAACAATTTGATAAGTTCCTTAAAAAGTTCCTAACTTCCTGTTTCATTGACCAATCAAATTTATATTTTATTTTTAAGCAATCTATCAGGTTAATAAAACAGGAACTTTTTAAGGAACTTATCAAATTGTTAAGGAATTGTTCAGAGGTGTTCCTTTAAGTTAGGAAATGAATTGGTCAACATTTTTCGGAACGGTTCTATTGGCACGACTGTAAATTAATCTCCCCTGCTATTTTCTGATTTTCAATCCCATGTAAAGGCTATGGAAATGACGTGCACTGACGTCCAAAAAGAGTGCCATTAATTTGGTGGTCTCTAAAATCCCATAACGTAAAAAATGATAACTACGAATTTAATTTCATTGATCAAACTATAAGTCATTGAGAATGAAGACTTCGACTGCAGCACAATTGCAATTACCAGTTAAACAAAAAGTTTGGAAATCCAAAATGAAGCTATTTTTGCCAAGTTTACTCACGACAATGAGACAACAGTGCACTAATACTATATGTATTGAAAATTAAATCAGTTTGTAGATGTTGTCTCGAGGACTTAGCTATGCCTATGCAAACCAAAAATGACTGATGGAAATGAATTTTGAGAAAAAAGACTAGCAGGAGTTTACAAGATAGACGAAAACTTGCCTGCGATAGAAACGACAACTTCAGATTCACCACCACCATTGCTGGGTTGAAGACTAAACATGTATGTTCCACCATAAGTTTCATTAATGTTTCTTAAAACCAATGTTGCTGGCTTTTCTATTGCAACCTCAAATAAGCTGGTTAATATATTAACCCCACCGTCAGCGTCAACAAATGCAAATCTTTCATCTACTTTACCATCACTTGATTCAAAAGTCCAAATCCGACGACTCAACGCTTCTATTTCATCATCATATGACCACACTATTCTCTCAGTTGATCCACGTGCAAATACCAAGCTGGTTCCATCAGATGGTGGAAAGACTTTTCCTATAAACAACACACAAATTTTCCAATTTTGTTATTTTGTTTTGGTATAATTCACAGATATAGGCGGGGGCGGGGGGAGTACGTGTTCACTCAACAATTACATATGGCTATTATACTAGATATATAGACTTGCTAAAAACCCAGTTACTTCTATATTCTTGTTACCATTCAATTCACTAATACAATAATGTTGGGGCGCATTAAAACGAACAAATCATAAGACGTCAAGTCATTCCGATTGAAATGAAGAATACAAATTAAAACATTTACAGGGATATACAATTCAATTTGACTTGATTTGTGACTGTTCTGAGCGTCTGGCGAGTAAAGTGAACGAAACAAGTAAAGTATAAAAACATCAGTAAGGCCTATTTCAAACGTCGTGCTTCTCTTGTGCCGAACGCATTAGAAACAATAGATAATGAGAGCTGATTATCCTTTCAGCTGATTATCCTTTCAGCTGATTATCTATAGTCGGCACAAGAGAAGCGCGACGTTTGAAACAGGCCTAAGTGCATGATTTAGCCTATTTAGGTGGTAGCAATTTCTCATAATTGAAATTAAACTCTCACGAAGAAGCTCTCAACACGAGAGGCATTTTATAAGATGCTGTATGTAGTTACACCATCGTGTAAGAATAGCTACCTTCACATGGAAACAACAAACAACTGAAACCAAATAAAATTAGAAAACCAAAGCCAGCCATCTTATGAACGTATGTAGCTATACAGTTAAACCTACATACGAAAAAGAAAAAGACAATTAATTAAGAAATATTTTTCGCGAAACATCAGATTTTATTGCTCTATAGAAAATCATCAACTTCGGAGGTGTATCTAAAACCATTACTAGCCGAGAGCGCTGAAAATGATAAGATCTCGACTTTTCCTGCACTGAGTAATGAAAAAATCTATGGCCTTTGTCCTTGAAGGCGCAATATTGTTATTGGAAATACAAATTAATATCCCTCATAAAGAGTGAAGTAGCTATGTCGAACACCGTGCTAAATGTATGATGAACAAGAATAAGATTTGTACGTTTCTTGTTTAAGTTAAACAGAACTGTTCTTATCAAATGTCTTTGATATGTCTCTGTTTCAAGCATATTCTTTGGATTCATAATACGATATTCATAATACGGTATTTTATTTCACGCCGAATTGCCGTTTCATCATTGGCATATGGCGCACGCAAATTCAAAAATGGATAGATGATTAGACTGAATTTTGAAGTTTATATATAAAAATTATAGGCAAATGTAGAAAATTAAAGACATGAAATCGGAAATATCGGTTAGTCCGGAAAATGATTTTTATATGTTGGACAATTTATGGAAGCTAGCTCCCAACTCCTCCTTTTAATTAAAATAACACCTGTTCCGCCGCCACTGTGAGAATGGCCTGAACTTCAGGTTACTGTGAGAAACCTACTTTGCTTTGTACTTGCGTGTTTCCGTGCAGTTGTTCTCGGAATGAAGTCAGTAGGAGAGCTTTTCGAATACCACTGTGTTCTAAAATACACACATTCTAAATTTCATTGAGATTGCATACAGTAACTTAGTGCTTAGTACACAAACCAGAGACAAAGAAGGGGGATATTTAATTGTAATGACCTTTATACAAATAAATACGGTTTTATATACGAATAGTACCAATATTTAGTCAATATTGAATGACTCAAAAGTCTATTATAATATTACATAGTGACATACCTGCATGCTTAAGGAATATTCCAGTAAATTGGCCACCAAACGCTGTAATATGGTGTGTTATTTTGTATTGTGCAAAGAGTTCTTCCGGTTTTGATAGTAATTGAAGCTTGATACGCAAATATGAGACACTTCCTGCCTCCTGTGAACTTTCTTAGCTCGGGGTCCGCAAGGAAGGCATGCATTCCTAGCTAGGTTTTTGTGACGTTGTGCCCTTTTTTATTTGTCGATTTGTATGTCAGAAATAAGATAAATTATCATTAACATTTAATACGAAAATTTGTGGAATCAATGTCATATGCCAAGGACAAATCCATCAAATTTTGGTTGAATTACAAAATATTTTCTGCTTGACTGGACTGGATGGGGAGGTCCAGTATTCTGCATGGATATTACTTATAAGATACAGGAAATTCATTATATGTAATATGCTTCATATCTTAAAGAAATGAATTAAATCCTTTAATAAACAAATTCCATTCACGATCACTGTTTTGAGACTCTTTGAGCCCCTTTGAGAAGTGCAGTGAGTCCAGTGACATGCAAGTCTGTTTTTTGAAGCAATAAAGGTACAAAAGTACATGTTTTTTAAAACAATCTAAAGTCGCACGTCAGACTGCCGGATTATTGAAACTAAACAAGTTGTGATTCGTAAACTGATGTATTTTATTGAGGAATTCAACATTAATTTAGTTTTCCCGACAAACCACGTACGACAATGTGCAACCAATTATCTGATATTATTACACGACGTTGCTATATGAAATTTAATAATGGTTAATGCATTCATACGAACAATACCATCATAACAAATATTACATAGTTATACAGGGTGTATAAAATATACGTGAATCACTCGGCGTATGAACAAATGGTTTTCATATTCGGAAAGATCAAGCTTTTAGCTATTGAATGACATGCTTTTCATAATAAGCATGTACGAGGCCGATCAAAAATGTTAGTCAAAATCGCATATTTTCACCTCTGTGCCTAATTAAAACAATGCATAACAAAAGAAAAAGCAATTAATCACGAACGTGTCGTAGCTTAGCTAAGATTTTTCCTACTTAATAATTAATTATGAATATGTGCGTAGTTTAATGAAGTGGAATTCATCAACTTAAGTACCAAAGGGGGTTTATTTTCAATGGTTTTAGACCCAACTCTCAACGGTGAAAATATGCGATTCTGACTAACATTTTTTATCGGATTCGTATTTGCTCATTTTGTATCCATTTGGCACGAAGAAGATATCATTCAACAGCTAAAAGCATGAACTTTCTGAATGTGAAAAATCTCGTTCATACGCAGAGTAATTCAGATACAATAGTGCTCTGAAGTTCGATTACCTTTTTTTTTATACACCCTGTATATAGGAATGATACCTGCTATAAGCAGTATTCCTGTAAACTTTAATACTTTTACAATACCTAGTACCATCTGTACTGTCACATACTGTTCAAAATCGAGAAGCCAAGAGGATGTATAATATTCTGCAGGTTCAATTTCCTTGTTTCATATTTGCCACGGCCCACGATGAATGAATTTTTCGGTTTCAAAAACCGCCTTTAACTCAACGTAATGTGATTGTCGGCAAAATGCGAGCCAAAGTTTTATTTATATGTAGAAAATCATTTGATTTTGCAAAATCGGCTGCATATATCACTCAACGATAGCCAAACTGTACGACAAAAATTTTAGCTGCGAAGTATTTCTGAAATAGTTTTGGCATGGATGATTACACATTGTTATTGTTAATTCTATTTCATTATGCAAGTTTTAGCTGTTTTTTTATCTTCGCAATAAGTGGGACATATAGTGTGTCCCTAAGGGTAATCTCAAACCTGTTATCAAGTTACCATGCAACAATAACCTGGCAATGACAACCGTTAAGCAATGTGCATTAACGCACTCTAAGCAATGTGCATTAACGCACTCTTACTCGCACTCTTTCTTTCATAAAAGAATCTAGTCGCGGCCATCATCTGATTTGACAAAAAGGATTTTTATTCCACAATTTTTATTCCTATGCTGCGGCCCACTGTTGAATAAAAACATCTTCTTTGGCCTTTAATCTGGCCTTCTAAGCAAGCATATGTAAAGGCTACCCTGGTTTCTGTGGGTTTTAAACCATCTGGTACATGTGCATGATCTCGATGGAAATTCCTGAATACACTTGAATACGGGGCAATCGCTTATCTTGAAATAATATAAGTTAAAGATTGATAGTTGTTCTCCACATCTCTGGTTTTGCTCAACTCAGTATATGTTGACTCCTCGTCATTTGCAGTTTGATTTCCAGCGTCATATAAACTTGCAGCATTCACTCTTAATGATTGATAATTATCTTCTGTGTTCATTTTTGAAAGATCAAGCTCTTGATAAGTTGTATCAACTTCAGTTGTCTTTGGTTCAGGCTTTGACTGAGGTTTCCTGCTTCTAAATTTACGACGAGAACAAAAGACAATGTAGGAAAGAAGAGTTCCAATCATAATCCCGGACACCAAAAATACAACAATATGCCATACTGCAACAGTCGTCTCATCATCCTCTTTGTTGGCAGCTGTATTGACCGAACAGAAATATTTCCTTCTTATACAGTTTCTAAATTTGCATATGCGCAAACGTCACCAGCTTAAGTAATTACATATACAATATACGTACAACAATACTTACAATTTTGCCTTACTTTTACTTCGACTAACTTTTTCTCCACTAGAGTGTGACTTTGGGCCACACACTTGTATGTTCTACTGTCTGTTCCACCAACATTCCTGAGAGTTAATGTCTGTTCTTCGTTTCCTGTTCTACCAATCTGGACATCATCTTTATACCAAGTTACATTGGCTGGAGGGTTTCCACCTTCACCTCTACATACACATGTGAAGTCATCACCTTCATTTACTATGATAGGACTGGAACAACTCAATGTAACATTTGGCTTTTCTGAAATGTGATGAAGCCATGTACTGTAAGTCTTTCGGAAAGGTAAGTATATTATATTATTATGGTTAGGGCATACAGTAGTTCGCTCAAATGGCGCAAATGAGTATAACATGCTCTGTTTTCTTCGACTCTCCACAAAGCTCAATTTGACTCCCCCCCCCACCCACCTCCTATTGGGAAGTTCGTCTTGATGTAGACATATAAATACTTGAAAGTTTATGTAATGCTATCCAATTTGTTCCTACACATTGTATATTCTACAATAATTATTCTTGTCTATATACATGTTGATATTTTTGTATGCCGTATAGACGGCAGAAGATTTGTTTGGTTAAGGGCCCCATATAGGCAAACTTTAGGGGGATTGAGGGCGTGCTCCCCCGAAATCATTAAAATCTGGGGTCTTAAAATGGAATTTCCTGAGCTGGTGGATATTTCTTCAAATTAGGATTATATGCATCAATGGAACTGTTGTATTTGTGGCAGTTCATTGCAATCTCAAATTAATGAATAATGATCGCTCCCTAAGTATATTTTAATTTCGAGCATTTTCCGATAGGGGCTGATATATGCTAATACTCTCCAGAGAGGACGGCACAGGTAAAGACCTACCTAAAATGACTATGTTTTGTGATTGGCTTTCAGAAACAAATCAGAAACAAAAATCATTGTTCGTGGCTCGTTACTTTGATTCGAGTATAGGTAGATGATGAGGCTACGGCAGACGTTAGGCGAGATGTATGTGCTCAAAATGTATGGATGAATGTCTCTGTTTACTTAATAAATCTGTGAATGAGGTTGGAAACGAGTGATCTATCCTGTCACAGAAGCTGAATTTTGTTTCTACTCAAGTGGACATTCATGATTCAAACATTTAATCTCACGGTGTAACGATACGAGATATTTTCGTTACATTTTCCTTGTTGTTCTACGTATTGTACTGAATGGCAGAATCAGTAAGAAAATATCTTTCCCACACCGCTGTCGATTTTCTTTCTTAAATCATATTATTGCCTGTAGCTGTGCACGATTTATTTTAGGCCACCATTTCAACATGGATTTGTATTTGTAATTTGTTTTCATGTTCTGTTCTTTTTTAATGTATAATGTACAATACAAAAAATGCATTTTTTTGCAACTGCATGTTCCCGTATCATGTCTGAAAGTATAATTTTGGCTTGAAATTTCCATCTACAAAAACCTTCAATAATACGCTTATAATACGCCTTTCGTTTTGCAACAGTCAATCAAATCAGTCAAACATTATCCACCACTTCGTGAGGAAATGCAATCTATTGATTGCATTGTACTTGCCTGAACCAATTTGTTACTGCCTGAAAATAAGTGTACTAAAAATTCTGCAAAAGCAGGGTAAAAAGGTATAGGATAACATACAAATGACACTTGCCTGCAACAAACACAGTAACATTAGATGCAGCAATAGGTTTACCCTTTGCCAAAATACTAAATGTGTATGTTCCATTGCACTGGATAGTAACGTTCTTTAAAATCAACGTTGAAGGCTTTGTTATTGTAAATGGTCCAGGTGAGTATTGGGGGAATTCAATCACATTTCCATCTCTAATGATATCAGCAAAAAGATATTCGTTCTTTGGAAGGAATGTCCACCATCGACCCAGTACGTCAGTTATGCTGACATTAAGTTTCCAGGCTATTGACACATTTTCTCCAGGGAGAACAACAAAGGTATCGCCACCTGGCGAGAGGGAGATTTGACCTACACAAGAGAGAAAGGGGAAACTATACCATGATGTCCGAACTCCCAACATCCTTCATGTTGTGGATGTTTTCTGGAATGGCCCAATCATAGCAATTTTATTCTAATTTACCATGTTGGTGATGCAACTTTTTTATAATAAGCATCAGTCTTTCTTGAGGGAAAAATGTCATTATAATCGGAGGAATAAAAAGAAGAAAAATATTTTACTTTTTAAACCGTTAACTACGGTTAACTACGGCCTACTCATGCAGTGCACTTGGCATTGGACAAGAGCAATATTTTAAATAATGTGCCCCTATGCATGTAGTGTTTTCCTCATTTAATTAGAGTTGTATGGAAACTTGTGCGTCTATATATAGTCCATACCTTCACAAGGACTGAATAACAAAATATCTAGACCAAATATAACGGCAAAAATTAAGCCAATCATTTTATGAAATTAATCTATATGAAACAAAGAAAATATTAATCAATAAATTTTTGATTGTATAAGGATATGATACATCTTATACATCCGGTGAAGTCACTTCAAATTTAGCTAAACTTTTTCTGCATCAGTGTGCTGTATCATGCATATTGGAGCAACAATACAGTAGGAGGTAAGAGTAAACTTGAGTTTACTTAGTAAACTAGTGCGTAATTAGCGATTGTATAATTTATGCACGATATGCACAACTTAATTCACTGGCGGAGGTGTGTATGCAGCCTCAGGAGTGCCCTAGCTATACTATTTTCACAATTGCTTTACGTTTGTACACTGACTGATTTATAGTATACCGCAGCTAATTCAAAAACCTTGTCCTTTGCAAACCTTAAACTCTAACCTTAAACCATAAATCCAAGCATGCGAAGCATAACGAGTATAATCAGAGCATCATTTAATCAGTTTAGAAATCATAAACGGGGTCCATTTCTTAGAGACATGGTAAATATCTCCTTAGGAAAACAATTCATTCACAAATAGTTGCAAAATTCAACTACTAAGCTTGAAACTTGTGCTCCCATTAAGCTTTGCGCGCTTAGATTTAAGGTTTAACGTCTAGCGCCCGTATTCTAAAAGCTCACTCACACTCACATTCAATGAGTGCAGGTTCAATTTGAGCTTTTCTCGAGTTTCAATGCTGTTTTTGAATAGCTGGAGGGTGAGCAGTCACATAGTAAGGTACGACACTAGCCCTCAAGCTATTCAAAAACAGCAATGGCACTCGAGAGAAGCTCAGATTGAACCTCCACTCATTGAGTGTGAGTGCATGAGCTTTTAGAATACCGGCGTAAGGTTTGCAAAGGACAACCTTTTTCTATTTCTTTGACCTAGATGTATCTTAATAGCTACTTGTTGCAGGGTTAAAGAAATGACGTTGTAATCCTTGAATAAATTCTATCCAGAAAATGAAATGAATGAAAACATGCCTGATATTGTACACCTGATTGAAACTAATGAACTGTAATTCGCATACGGTTTCAAACGAATATTATGATAATACCAATAGCCTATATTCTTGGTTTGCAATTAATTTCATAGCGGCCATGTTGGAGGACAACTAACAAAAGAATCTCATTAACAGCATTGTATTTGGAGCGTATCTTCCTCAAACATGGCCGCCATGTCTTTGTCGGCTTGTAAATTTCAAGAGATTGATTACAGACCATTAATTATAGCAAATATGACATAGTTATACATACCTGTTATAATTTAGTGTTATATTCCTGTAAAATTCGCCACCAAACGCTATATATATGGTGTTTCGTTTTAAAAGTTGTGCAGTTTTTCCGTCTTCGATACGGATTGAAGCTTGATATTCAAATATGAAACACACTGCCCGCATGCTACTGCATGCCCCCTTGTGGACATATTTCTAAAGTTATGATTAATTCATTAAATTAATTTAATTCGGATAACTTCAAGGGTTGACAGTTCAAGCTTTTCCGGGTTTTTTTGTGCCTTTGCGAGGGTGTTTGCGGTTTGATTGTTAGCAGGATAACTCAAAAACCATCAAACAGTTTAATACGAAAATTTGTGGAATCAGTGCCAATGGCCATAGGTCAAAGACAAAATTGATCTTGATGAGTAATATAAAGCTTTTCGTGCTAAAACATGCTGGATTGCGTTGTGGTTGTGAATGTATCTTATTGAGGGATTACAAACCTATTATATCTGGTTCCTATATATGAACTTTAGGGGAAGATCAGGGGTGGTGAGGTAAGTGGGGTGTCAGATCCCCTCAAAAATTCACGCAGAGTGGAATTTGAAAAACTCATGGAAACATTCAGGAAAAGTTCATGCGGACACTTAATCCACTTTTGCCAACATTTTAAACGCATACCCTCCACTCCCCCTCTTCAATGTCGCATATCTGCATTATCCACACTTCTTATTTGGTAAAAAAGTTCCATTCAATATTAACTTGGGGGAGCGGCGGGGGTATTTATTTATAGAAATGCCATTCTAGGCCAATATCTGTGAGTTGTCCACAATGTTTTGGCAATAATGCAATGTGATTGTAGCAATATCTTTTAGGATAAGGCGAACGCACTTTGCACATTGAAGAAGTCAATTAAGTCCCAAAAAGCCGTAAGAAAATTTTTTCATAAAAGAATTCGTATAGTCGCAGCCATTCCAGAAAACATCCGAACAAATAAGAATCGATTTTTATTACTTGGGAGAGTTTCAGGTCCACTATTGAATAAAAACGTCTTCCCTAGCCTTTAATCTGGCCTTTTCCGCAGGCATCTCTAAAGGTTACCCTGGTTTCTGTGGTTTTAAACCATCTGGTGCATGTAACCCCGATGGAAATTCCTGAATAAAGGGGGCTACCTTTTGTATTTAAGATAATATTCCAGGTTCAAGTTAAAGATTGGTAGTTGTCTTCCACATCTCTGGTTTTGTTCAAATCAGTATAAGTAGAGTCATCGTCATTTCCAGCTCCATTTCCAGCATTATAACTTGCAGCATTCACTCTCAATGACTGATAATTATCTTCTGTGTTCATTTTTGGAAGATCAAGCTCTTGATAAGTTGTATCAGCTTCAGTTGTCTTTGGTTCAGGGTTTGACTGAGGTTTCCTACTTCTAAATTTTCGACGAGAACATAAGACAATGTAGGAAGGAAGAATTCCAATGATAATCCCGGACGCCAAAGATACAACAATATGCCATACTGCAACAGTCGTCCCATCATCCTCTTTGTTGGCAGCTGTGTTGATTAAACAGAAATATTTAAAATTATGAACCCAACGCCATAGAAACTTTAAACAGGGATTAAAGAATTACATGCAATCCGCTATGATTTTCGAGTTGTTTAAATAGATGATTTATTCAGTTTTAAAAGACTTTACAGCTGATAATGGCTGAATTGCGTTAAAACTTTACAATTATAAAAATTTAAGAAACCTAATGCCATTAAAAATATTTACAATTACTAACAATAAAAGAATTCATAAACCGATCAGTAGTGGTCTCGGATTACAGAACAAGCTGTTCATGTTTCTCCCATAGATTTCATGTATAATGACGCTGAATGCAGTGGTAAAACAAGGATCCCCCACCCCTGCAATATCTACACCATGCAACAAAATAACACTAAGTTTGCTCAGGTCAGGTGGGGGTGGGGGGGGGGGCTATTGTTTCAGAAAGATAGTTTACGTCAATAAATATATAGTTCAACTTGCTTTCACAAAGTGTATATAACCTCTGAACAAGTATACATCTTACCTGATCTAGAATTCTCGGTAGTTGGGAAATTTTGAGTGGTAATACCAGTTGTCGGATTTATTAATTGATCTAAACATAATGACTTCATGTTATTATACTTTCACTTTCATTACAGTCGAAATTTTGAAGCGAATACATGCAGAAGACAATGTATAATAACTAATATTTGTATAGACAGTTAAACGACAGGTTTTGTATCTGAAAATATTGAATATTATACCTAGGATAGACAAATAATATATCGTTGAACTATTTCCAAGTTTATTCTCGGCAATACATTTATATAATCCAGCATCACTGTATTGCACAACATCTATGGTATACGTCCTGTCATTACTGACGACCTTGGTATCATTATGGATTATGGTATAACTTGGTGGAGGATGACCATTGGATTCACATGTTATGGCAAAAGTTTTACCAACAACCGCTTTTTCCTTAAAGTATGGCAGATCTGGTGGGTCTGTAGAAAACAAAATAGAATATAATAAAATATGGTTTCGGCAATATAATGCATGGTATTATTAAATACAGGTAATGGTTTTGAGTTCCATTTGAAAAAATGAACATGCAAGAGTGAGTTTTTCAAAGACGATCCAAATTGCAAGAGAAACGTTACTGCGTGTTACTTATTGATAATATGCATGAAACTTGCATGCATGCAACACATGGAAAATTTTACTCACTCATTTGAAGCGAGACAACAACTTGCAGGACACAAGGTTGTTATTATATATTGCTCACTTCAAAATATACGCAGAACCAGTTCAAACACATGCATGTCCTTTTTATACAGTTTCTAAATTTACATATGTGGCATGTGCACACGCCATGCATAAGTTTAAATATTTACATGCAAACACGCATATATCAGTTTACAACAATACTTACAATCAAGTCTTACTTTTACTACTTCGACTAATTTTTCCTCCGCAAGAGTGTGGCTTTCGGCTACACACTTGTATGCTCCAGTGTCTGTTCCATCAACATTCCTGAGAGTTAATGTTTGTTCTTCTTTTCCTGTTCCACCAATCTGGACGCCATCTTTATCATACCAAGTTACATTGGCTGGAGGGTTTCCACCTTCACCTCTACATACACATGTGAAGTCATCACCTTCATTTACTGTGACGATGCTGGAACAATTGATGGTCACAGTTGGCGCAACTGAAATATAATGAAGCCATATAATGTAGGTTTTTCGAAATGCGTTTTTACTACTTGCATTCACCAAACATAATTTAATTAATTTTAGTGTTTTGGGCTCTAACTGAAAGGATTTTAATTGAGATAATTTTCGATTAAAATTTGGACTATAATATAGCCCCTTGCCAGACAAATTTTTTCCGTCCTCAAAATTTATGTCAACGCGGGGGGACATGGTCTCCGGTCCTCGATTTTTAAGTAGCTGCAGCGCCCTCCTCTCGTGTGTTCTATCAATTGTACTTATTGTCGGAATCAGTAAGAAAATTTTAATTTCTACACCGCTGTTCATGATTTATTTTTGGCCACCATTTTAACTTGGATTTCTACTTTGTAATGTATTTCCATGTTTTATTTTGACGTTTTGTATATGAAATTTCCATCTTCAAAGCTCTTCAACAATATACGCATATAATTGACCTTTCCGTTTTGCAAAAGTCAATCAAAACATAATCCATACACTTCGTATGGAAATGTATATTGTACTTATCTGAACCAATCAAGGATAAAGAAATTTGTTGTTAGCTAAAAATAAGATAAAGAACTGTGGCACTGTGCAAAATCTTTTCGCGACAAATAGGGTAAAAAGATACAGGATATTAAACAACAGACACTTGCCCGCAACAAACACAGTAACTTCAGACGCATAGACTTGAACACTTGCAACAACAATTAGAAATATGTATGTTCCATTGTACTGGATAGTAACGTTCTTTAAAAGCACCGTTGAAGGCTTTGTTATCGTAATCGGCCCAGGTGAATATTGGGGCTTTTTAACCACAGCTCCGTCTCCAGTGATATCAGCGAAAGTGCCGTTGTTCTTTGGAAGGAATGTCCACGCTCGAAAATCTACGCGAGATATACTGACACCAAGTTTCCACGCTATTTTCACATTTTCTCCAGGGAGAACAACAAAGGTGCTGCCACCTGGCGGGAGGGAGATTTGACCTATACAAGGGAGAAATGGTGAAATATACCAACTCCCAACATCCATCACGTTGGAATCGTGGATGTATTCTGGAATGACCCATTATAGCAGTTTACAATTTTGGTGATGCAATTTTTTTATAATAAGTTCTGCAGTCTTTCTTGGGGGAGAAATGTCATTAATCGATTTCCTGCTAGTCCTGGTGACATATGCGGACTATTTGCCTCCACCCCTGGGAAGAATAAAAAGAAGAAAAATTGCATCGACAAAATAATGTCATGTATATTCAGTTATATTTTATTTTTGAACCCTGTTTGACGAGTTAACTGCGGCCTACTCAGTCACTTGACTTTGGACAAGAGCAATATTTTAAATAAATAATGTTCCCCTAATTGTAGTGTTTTCCACATTTATGAATCTCTGGTATATTATAGGACTATAAATTCATATATTAAAGATTCATAAACGTGGAAAATACACACAAATGTCTATTTTCTCTATAAATATGCTGAAATATTTTTTCTGTGTTGGTATTATGTACTAAGGTGAATATGATGCTTGTGATGTTACTCTGAGTATCCACACCGGGCAAGCTTGAAAAAATTTCCCTGGCCACGGTGGGAATCGAACGAACGACCTTTGGAAAATCAGCCCAATGCTCTGCCATGCAACTGAGCTACGCGGTCAGGTCGGTTCGAGTATGTGATATTTCGGACCGAGTCTAGTTCCTTCGATATCAATGTAATCTATAATCATGATTTTTTTCTGTGTTAGTATGTATCATGTACTCAGGTGAATATGATGCTTGTGATGTTACTCTGCGTGTATATCCACACCAGACAAGCTTGAAAAATATGCCTGGCCACGGTGGGAATCGAACCAACGACCTTTGGAATACCAGTCCAATGCTCTGTCAGCTGAGCTACGCGGTCAGATCGGTTCGAGTATGTGATATTTTGGAACCGAGTCTGGTTCCTTCGATATCAATGTAATCTAGTTAGCTATCATGATTTTTTCTGTGCTTGTATTATGTATACTCAGGTGAATATGGTGCTTGTGATGTTACTCTGAGTGTAGGCCTATATCCACACCGGGCAAGCTTTAAAAATATGCCTGGCCATGGTGGGAATCGAATCAACGACCTTTGGTATACCAGCCAATGCTCTACGCGGTCAGGTCGGTTAGCTCAGTTGACAGAGCATTGGGCTGGTATTCCAAAGGTCGTTGGTTCGATTCCCACCGTGTCCAGGCATATTTTTTAAGCTTGCCCGGTGTGGATATACACTCAGAGTAACATCAAAAGCATCTGCTGAAATAATTATCAAGTTGTATGGAAGTTTATGTGTATATATAAACAAAGAACGGTGACAACTTTATAATACATGAGAAAAATAACTGTTCTGTCTATAGTTTAAAATATATAGACTATATATATATATATAGTCCTTACCTTCACAAGCACTGAATAACAAAAAATTGAGACCAAATGAAACGGCAAAAATTATGCCAGTCATTTGTGAAATTAATCTATATGAAAAAATATTAATCAATCAATTTATGGTTGAAGAAGGGTATGATACATCTTATACATATGTACGGTATCTCAATAATTTTTTTCTCCTGTAGTTTGAGGAAATTTCTCCAACGGACCTCCCATTTAACTAAATTAAATTAATGGAACAACAATTGCAGTAGGATGTTGCATGATAGAGTAAATAGGTATTTGGAAGTTTCTAAAAATATCAAGAATAGCAAAAAGATTGATTGAGTTATTTTCATGCACAACCAATGACAATGTATTAAAAATAGATATAGAAAATATCCTGTATATATATAGGATTTTCTAGTATATGTTTTTCTACATAGTCAAATGTCCCACTACTCTCAAAGCGACAGGAATGCATGGCTAACAGCTTGAATAATTTCTGAAAGTCTGAGAGCTAATTAAAGTAATGTGTAACAAAGCTGTTACATTGACTCTTTACAAACACAAAACAGTCAAAAAGACTATAGATTATTGATATAACGGCACTGCATGCGCAACAGTTTGCATGGCAAGATAAATTCCGCTTTATTTACCTGAGAAAGCTCAAAGCTGCCGAGGAGTGCTATTAAAATCTGTAGTGTAGTGTAGTATATTACCATTAATGTTAGCCCGCGTGCAGGCCCAAGGGAACTGTCAGTTCCATTGGGCCTGCACGCGGGCTACCATTAATGTTAGACAGTAATTATTAGAGGTGTGCATCGGATCGGACGTTTATAATCCGACAATTGGCTAATGTTTAAAATCCGATCCGATCTGAAATTGTCTAATCCGATCCGAGCTTTGATAACCAAATAAATATAAAAGCAAGGAATACGTGTCAAGAAGCTGACAAAGTGACGTCCAATTGAACTGATCAAACGAATAATGCAGCGACAACCGCGATGCTTTGATAAGGATAATTAATTCTTGCGATAATGCGAGGATAATTAATTCATTTTATTTCGAATACCGAAGTCCGATCCGAAACAACTTTATCAATCCGATCCGATATTTATATTTTTGTTCCGAAATCCGAACGAATCGGATTTGCACACCTCTGGTAATTATAAACTAAGAAACTACTGAGTACTGAACTTCCAGATCGAAGCTTTTACGTACTTTTGTATAATGCTTAGAAAATGTGTTCTATGCTAATGAGGAAAAACAATTTCTCTTTAATAATAATGGAAACTTTATTACTTTCAATAATATGTATATATTGTATATACATTGATAAACCTCTCTTTACAGGTAGTTTACTAGTGTCCACTTGAATTGGCGCTCTATACGTATAGTGACGGTGTTGGTGTGACATTGGTTGTGGGTTGTCCCATTCTTTGTTACGCTTACAGAATATATAATACGAGAACCTGCATGATACAGATGTTAATAATTTTCCGAACATAGTACTTTCTACATTGTTCATCAAACTTTAGACCTTTCAGCATTTCGGTGAAATCTAGCGACAAATGACTGAAAACTCTTAATGAACTAATCGATAAACTTACAAATTTTACTTTTTGATATTTTTGAGCTGTTCATTAATTAGATCTTGATATTTTTGTCTTTTTCGAGTTGCATTAGTGAGGAGATTAGATTCAAATCCGACGGTAAGTTCAAGTATATAATATAGCCTACATTTGTTTTTAAGTGTTATTAAAAGATCAGAGCGTAATTCATCTCCGGTGAGAACAGATGGACTGATATAGCCAGTCATGATCAGTATAAAGGTTAGAATGGTCCACACTCCACAGATTTAAGTATGGTCTATGGATGCTATGAAGTTAAGCACCGAATCATGACGCCACGTAAAAAGTCCTTCATTTAGGTAGATCTTGCATCCAGCGACGACGTGAAGAAGTGATTCCGGGATTCAACTGAACATTCGGATGTTCGTGATATTCCCCATTTCTGAAGGTTTTTGCGAGTCGGGAGAGTGTTATGTATTTATATACCGAATAGTGAAATTAAATATAATAATAATATTATATCTTTATCTTCAAAAGTCTAATAGTTTGTATTCGTGCGAAGAGCAACTTTATATATAGTCTATAGTTTGTTCCCGCATATTTCGGTATGAACTCGGTTTATTATACCTCCGTTACTCGTTAGGAGGATTCAATTGACCTAGACGTATCTTATAAGATAAAGACAACATTTATATGCTGCAAATGCTTAGCTACTCATGGTCGATCAAAGAAATGAAGTTGTAATCCCTGAACAAATTCTATCCAGAGAGGGAAAACATGTCTGATATTGTGGACCTGATTGCAATAAACTAATGACTTTAATTCATACGGTTTCATACGAATACTATAATACCAATAGCCTATAATAGCAAATATGACATAGTTATACATACCTGCTATAATTAAGTGGTATATATTCCTGTAAAATTCGCCACCAAACGCTATAATATGGTGTGTTGTTTTAAAAGTTGTGCAGTTCTTCCGGCTTCGATACGGATTGAGGCTCGATATTCAAATAGGAAACACACAACCTGCATTTAGTGCATGCCCCTGTGGATTGATTTCTAAAGTTATGATTAATTCATTAAACTATTTAATTCGATCGGATAACTTCAAGGGTTGACAGTTCAAAGCTTTTCGGTTGTTTGTGCCTTTGCGTGCGTGTTTGTGTGGGTTTGATTGTTAGCAGGATAACTCAAAAACCATCAAACTGCAGTTTAGCACGAGAATTTGTGGAATCAGTGCCAATGGCCATAGGTCAAAGACAAATCGATGTCGATGAGTAATATAAAGTTTTTCATGCTGAAACAAGCTGGATTGCGCTGTGGTTGTGAATTTTTTATATCTTATTGATGGATTACAAACCAGAAACAGAGTAAGGAAACATGTCTGATATTATATATGGTTCCTTCAAAAAACTTTAGGGGTAGATCAGGGGTAGTGGAGTACGTGGGTGTGGTGTCAGATCCGCATTACGCAGAGTAGAATTTGACGGAATCATGCAAGCATTCAGGGAAGAGAAAAAAATACTGCAACAAAAATATATAGAAAAAAATGGCCTAAAATTTGCTCAACAGGTGCTTCATATCTGCATTATCTACACTGACTTCTTATTTGATGAAAAAACTTCATTCAACATAATGACTTGGGGGAGCGGAGGGATATTTATTTGTGGAAATGCCATTAAGGCCAATATCTGTGGGTTGTCCACAACCAGGATTGTAGCAATATCTTTCAGGATAAGGCGAACGCACTTTGCACATTGAACAAGTCAATGAAGTCCCAAAAAGCGGTAAGCTAATTTTGTTTCATGAAAGAATCCGCAGTCGAGGCCATTCCTGAAAAATTCCAGAGAAGAAAAAATCGATTTTTATTCGACAGAAAAAGAACCTTGGGACAGTCTCAGACCCATTGAATAAAAACATCTTCCTTGGCTTTTAATCTGCCCTTCTAAGCAAGCATCACTAAGGTTACCCTGGTTTCTGTGAGTTTAATCCATCCGGTACATGTGATCCCGATGGAGATGCCTAAAAAGGGGGCTACTTTTTATCTTTAAAATGATATTCCAGGTTCAAGTTAAAGATTGATAGTTGTCTTCCACATCTCTGGTTTTGCTCAACTCAGTGTAAGTAGAGTCATCGTCATTTCTAGCTCGATGTCCAGCGTCATAACTTGCAGCATTCACTCTCAACGACTGATAATTATCTTCTGTGTTCATTTTTGAAAGATCAAGCTCTTGATAAGTTGCATCAACTTCAGTTGTCTTTGGTTCAGGGTTTGATTGAGGTTTCCTACTTCTAAATTTGTGACGAGAACATGAGACAATGTAGGAAAGAAGAATTCCAATAATGATCCCAGACACCAAAGATACCACGACATGCCATACCACAACAGTCGTCTCATCATCCTCTTTGTTGACAGCTGTATTGGCTGAACAGAAATATTTAAAACTAATAAACACAACGCCATAGAAACTTTTAAAAAGGTATAAAGAAATAGTTGCAATCCGCTATCATTTCCGAGTTGTTTATTATAGTGGTCTCGGATCACAAAACATGTTGTTCATGATTTTCCCAGCCTCTCCCAGTATTATACTTCCATTTTAGTGACGATAAATGCAGTGATAAAACAACGACCCCCCTGCACTATTTGTACATGCAACAAAATAACACCAGCTTTGTTCAAGTCAAGGGGGTGTTGTTATAGAAACTATTGTTTTAGGAAGATAGTTTACATCAATATATAGCTATATTCAACTTGCTTTCACAAAGAAGTGTATATAAACTTCTGAACAAGCTACAAGTATACATCTTACCTGATCTAGAATTCTCAGTAGTGGAGAACGTTTGAGTGGTAATACCAGTTGTCGGATTTATTAATTGATCTAAACATAATAACATGGTATTACACTTTCACTTTCATTACAGTCGAAATTTTGAACACAATGTATGATAAAAAGTAGTAAAAGGAGAGGTGAAAATAAGTTGTAAAAACTGAATCTTACCTAGGACAGCTAAATAATATATCGTTGAACTATTTCCAAGTTTATTCTCTGCAATACATTTATATAGCCCAGCATCACTGTACTGCACAACATCTATCGTATACGTCCTCTCAGTACTGACGATCTTGGTATCATTATGGATTATAGTATAACTTGGTGAAGGATGACCATTGGATTCACATGTTATGGCAAACGTTTTACCAATATCCACGTTTTCTTTAAAGTATGGCTCTTCTGGTTGATCTGTATAGAAAATAAAATAGAATACAATATGGTTTTGGCAATATATGGTTTAGTATGGGTGACTGAACAAAAAAAAATTACGCATGAGTGAGTTTTTAGAGACGTTTCAAATTGCAGGCGAACCCATACTATTATTATATACTCATTGAAAATATGCATGAAAATTTATACATAAGCAAATTCATCAAAACCATGTGAAATAAAAAATTTCCTCACTCATTTGAATATGGAACAACATGCACACTTCAAAATATACAAATTAGTTCAAACATGCATTTCCTTTTTTGTCCAGTTTCTAAATTTGCATATATGCATACGCATGCACCAGATTAAATGTATACATACACAAACACAATAGAGTACAGTATATCTAATTTAACATGGTCTCAAACTGTGCCTGATTCGAGTACCACTTAAACGACTTAGTACCACTCATACTTACAATTCACAATTAATTCAATTGTTGTTTCGTTCTTTGCCTTCTCGTGACTTTTGGCTTCACATCTGTATGTCCCATTGTCGTCTTTATCCACATTAGGAAGACGCAAAATGCCTATTTCCTTTCCTGTGACAATCGGTACGCTTCCTTTGTACCAGGTAACGTTCGCAAGTGGGTTGCCACCTTGTCCTTTACATTCGCATGCAAAGTAATCACTTTGACGCAATGTGATGTAACTGGAACAATTGATTGTCAGTGCTGGCGTTACTGAAATGTAATGAACACATGCAAAGTTTTATTAATATCCAGTCATACAACATCTCTAATTGTGATAAAAGCGACGGTTACACTGTGCTTTGCCAATCTGATGAGCAAATTTGTGGCGTGTACACATTATCCACTGGCTTCGTGTGGAACGTTCTATTGTAATCCTATTGTTGTGCGAACAGCTAGTCTGTATGTTCCATTAAAACGTTCATCAACGTTTTTCAGAATCAAAGTTGAAGGCTCTTTTACTTCTGTCCTTGCAGTAAAAAAGCTGATATTATATGTTGTCACAACCCCATCACGACTTATTTCAGCAAGTAAGATATTTCCTGAAAGGAACGCCCACTCCCGACCTCTTAATTGTGAGCTTTGAATGCCACTGATGGTCCACGTTATTTCCACATCTTCTCCTGGCGCAGCAACAAAGGTGTCGTCATTAGGTATGACGGTGACTTGACCTATATAAGGAAATTATATTCAATACATTTCTGTTAAATAATCTAAAAGTTAAGAATATTAATTTCACGAGCAATTTAATTCTTTCCCTGCATAGGCATTGCCATTATATTCTGGCCAGTGGGTCGTTCGTGAAAAGTGAGATATATTCAGTAGTAAAAGCGAAAAATTGAAATGTCCTAACAGGGGAGATATTTAAATCCCGTATGTACGTCTATGATTTAATTCAGGAAAATGTAGCAAATCACAAATTCCAAATTTCTAAAAACATGATATTAATAATAAATTGGGTCACAAAGCTTAGGAGGGAGATTAGACGACCTACACAAGGGAGTTCAATTTACAATCAATACATTTTTATTAAAAATTAAACTGTTCAAGAACAATATCTTTCCATGTAGGCTAATAGGTTGTTCCTGAAATGATCGACACTCCCCCAAACCTGTGATGCATGGAGGGGGATATCTATGCCTGATAATGGGAAAATGTACGATGTGTGTGGCTATAAAATGGCGCATTCAAGAAAAATGTCCACACAATTTACCATTTCGCAATTTTGCTGATGGATTTTTTTTATAACAGTTCAGTCTTTCTTCAATAGTTCAGAAATGTCATTACTCTATTTCCTGCCAGCCCAACGCGACATATAAGGACTTTTTTCCCCACCCCCTGGGGGGATAAAAGGAAGAAAAATAGCACCAACAAAATAATATCGTGCATATTCAGTTATACTCTATATATGAGCCAGCTGAGTGCTGAAATAATTTAAGTTGCATGCAAGCTTGGCTTGTGCGTATATCAAAGAACGGCGACTACTTAATTATTATACCACAGGGAAAATAACTGTTCCGTCTAGTTTAATATAGTCCTTACCTTCACAAGGACTGAATAACAAAAAATTGAGACCAAATAAAATGGCAAAAATTAAGGTAGTCATTTTATGGAATTAATCTATATGAAACAAAAAAGTATTAATTAATCTATTTTTGGTTGTGGAAGGATAAGAGTGAGGCATGCACTTCCAATTGGACATTATAGCTTTCTCCTGAACTTCGAGAGATTCTCTCCAGATACTTTTGCCAGATGCATTGACAACTTAGAGTACCATATCTCCTGCTTCACAGTAGACCCCAAAACAAGTACGTAATTGGACTATAACATCTCACGAACCTATGATGAGGCGTGATTAGAAACATTTCATGATTTATTGGAACTGCATGGATTTAGAATGTCGCTAAATTAGATATATGCATACGCAACTTTTCAACACAGTGTATATGAAATGTAAGAAACATTAAAGACACTTTATCATCTTTCATACACTCAATATAACCGAGCTCGAAAGAAGTTTTTATCTCCAAAATGGGACATTAATTCTCTTATATAACTTATATATAACTTATATCCTACCGAACTAGCTACTTCCGAACTACACTCTACAGAAATGTAGACGGGCGGAAGTTCTGTCCAGAAAACATACAAAAACACAATAAACAAAACCCCAAGTGGTCTGAAGTTTTATATGGACATGACTCTTTAGGCCTTACTTTCAGGAAAGCTATTATTGAAAATTTCTGCCCACTGTAATTATCCTTTGCCTGCGACTTTTAGGTAGCCACATGGAAGAATTTGCTCAAATAACAAACGATTTTACCAATGAAATCTCGTTCTAAATTTAAGATCATCATTCTCCTCCTTTCTTGTCAAAAATCTTTCCTTCCCTTATTTTAAGCGAAATTTATGGGCGTTTTTCTTAATGAAGGTTTTAGGAAAGTTTACAAGCAATATTTATTACTCGTGGTTTAATTAAACATGAAATGAATTTACACATTCCGTTCACGATCCGACGCTTCTAGAAGTTTATTGTCTTCTTCAGAGACAATCTAAACTCGCAAGTCACTGCCCAAAAATTGAACAGACTAAACTAGAATGTTGAAACATAAGGTCGCGTGAATGTATTTATTGAAGAATTACTTAATACATTCATTTAGTGAACAAACACAGTATGGAAGCATCTCAACTGATATTATATCTGATTTCTGCAATAGTAAATGAATATATCGTACGAATAATACAAATAGTACTCAAAGATCTATTAAAACAAAATTGTACATCTGTTATTGATAAAAAATATCACGTACCTGCTATAAATATTCCTGTAAATTGGCCACCAAACACTATAATAATATGGTATTTTGTTTTGTGTGGTGTAAAGTTCTTCCGGCTTTGATAGTAATTGAAGGTTTGATATGTAAATATAAGACACACTTCCTGCCTCCTAAGTAGACAGATTATAAGGTTATGATTTTTCATTAATATATACATCGGTATAGTTCAAACTTTTTTAGACTTTGTGCATATTTGGCATGTGTGTTTGTATAGCTATGTTAACGTCAGGGGTCGGTTGAGTAGTGCCAATAGAGCCATAGGTCAAAGACAAATCGATGTTGATTTGTAATACAACGTTTTTCGTGCTAAAACAAGCTGGATTGCGTTGTGGTGGTGAATGTATCTTATCGAGGGATTACAAACTAGAAACAGATCGAGTAAAGGGACATGCATGTCTGATATTATATCTGCATGGTTGCCGTATATGAACTTAAGGGATAGACCAACTGTGGTGGGGTGGGTGGAGTGTCAGATTTCCCGAAAAGTAAAATTTGAAGAAATTATACAAGCATTCAATTCAGGGAAAAAAATCCTTCAAGCACATGGAATATACAAAAATATATATAAAAAAACTTATCTAGCCTAAAATATACTCGACCAATGCTTGATATGCTTCAATTTATATCAAACTAGCAATATCTTTCTTGATCGGCTTGTTCAATGTAAAACGCACTTTGCACATTGAACAAGCCAATGAAGTCCCAACAAGCCCTAAGCTCATTTTGTTTCGTAAAAGAATCCGTAGCGCGGCCATTACCAACTACCTCCGGGAGAAGAAAAGAATCGACCTTTATTCGATAAAAAAGAACCTCAGGACAATGTTGGGCCCACTGTTGAATAAAAACATCTTCCTTGGCCTTTAATTAATCTGGCCTTCTCGCAGGCATCTTTGAAGGGAAATGGCAATATATTTTTTTATTTTCTCGTTTGAAAGAACATTAAAAAGCACATATAAAACTCTTTTACCGTTTTTACATATCTTGCTTACTTCTGCAAATATTCTAATCGAAAGAAATGAAATGTCCGCCATCTTGGATTTTTGTTAATATGCATGTTACGTCACAACAGGGGTTACGGAATATTTCTATTTAGACAACCACTAATCATTTTGCACTCAAAACTATACTGTGTATGCCCTTGGAAATATCACTTGAAACCTTTAAAACATCTACCAATCAATAGTTAGTCAGCAACGAATACTTTTATATGGTTAATCCCTGTTGTGACGTCACCAAAACTACCGTTAATGAGATCAAAAATTTATCCAAGATGGCCGACATCTCATTACTTCAAGTGAAAATGTTTCAAGAACTAAGCAAGATATGAAGAATCGGTAAAAGAAGTTATTAAATAGTTTCAAAAGTTCTTTCAAATGAGAAAATAAAAAATATATTGCCATTTCCCTTTAAAGATTACCCTGGTTTCTGTAGTTTTAAACCATCTGGTGCATGTGACCCCGATGGTGACTCCTGAAAAGGTGGCTACCTTTTATCTTTAAATAATATTCCATGTTCAAGTTAAAGATTGATAGTTGTTCTCCACATCTCTGGCTTTGTGCAACTCAGTATATGTTGACTCCTCGTCATTTGCAGCTCGATTTCATTGTTTTTTCTGCATGTTCATTTTTGAAAGATCTAGTTCTTGATAAGTTGTATCAACTTCAGTTGCTTTTGGTTCAGGGTTTGAATGAGCTTCACTCCTACTTCTAAATTTACGACGAGAACATAAGACAATGTAGAAAAGAAAAATTCCAATGATAATTCTGGACACCAAAGATAGAACAATATATACAACAATAGTCGTCCCTTCATTCTCTTTGTTGGCAGCTGTATTGACTGAACAGAAAATCTACCTGATGATAACATCTCAGTAGCAGCCTGTACTCTTTGTCTGTATGTGAGTACAACGCAATCGACCAGCTGAACAATGCTAAAAACTATTCAGTAGGAAATATGAATAAGAAGCCGATTTTGAAAGACCTAATTTATATATTTTGCAATTTAAAAAAGCCATATTTTCAGAAAGGTTTGAAAATTTGAACCTATACCCGGTAACTCTCAAAAAGCGGTAAGCTAATTTTGTTTCATAAAAGAATCCGTAGTCAGGGCCGTTACTGATTACCTCTTGGGAAGAAAAGAATCGATTTTTATTTCATAAAAAGAACCTTAGGACAGGCCCACTGTTGAATAAAAACATCTTTCTTAGCTTTTAATCTGGCGTTCTCCACAGGCATCTCTAAAGTTTACCCTGGTTTCTGTGTTTTTTTAAAGCATGTGGTACACGCGACTCCGATACATGGAGTGTCCTAAACAGGGGGCTACATTTTATCTTTAAATAACATTGCAGGTTCAAGACTTCAAGTTAAAGATTGATAGTTGTTCTGCACGTCACTGGTTTTGTTCAACTCAGTATATAAGTAGGGTCGTCGTCATTTCCAGATCGATTTTCAGTGTCTTAACTCGCAGCATTCACTCTCAACGACTGATAATTATCTTCTGTGTTCATTTTTGAAAGATCAAGCTCTTAATAAGTTGTATCAGCTTCAGTTGGCTTTGGTTCAGGGTTTGATTGAGGTCTTGTGTTTCTCAACGATTGATAATTGTCTTCTGTGTTCATTTTTGAAATATCAAGCTCTTGATAAGTTGTATCAACTTCAGTTCGTTGTGCTTCAGGGTTTTTGTTTCTAAACCAACGACGACAAGAAAACCATACAATGTAGGAAAAGAGAATTCCAACAATAAATCCAGACACCAACGTCACAACAATATGCCATACTGCAACAGTCGTCCCATCATCCTCTTTGTTGTCAGCTGTATTGACTGAACAGAAATATTTAAAACTGATAAACACAACGCCATAGAAACATTAAAAAAGGTATATACTGTAGAAATATAGACACAATCCGCTATGATTTTCGAGTTGTTTATTATAGCGGTCTCGGATCACAAAACATGCTGTTCATGTTTCTCCCAGTCTCTCCCAATCTGAATTCTACTCCCAAGGCCAAGTAGTAACGATGATTAATGCTGCAGTGGTAATAAAACAACGAACCCCCCCCCCAATATCTGTACCATGCGACAAAATAACACTATATAGCTTTGCTGAGGTCAGGGGGAAGGGGCTTCTTATAGAAACTATATATTGTTTCAGGAAGATATTTTATATTTACATATTTTTATAGTCTATTCAACTTGCTTTAATTGCCGAAGTATAAACACCTCACCTGATCTAGAATTCTCGGTAGTCAAGAAATTTTGAGTGCTAACACCAGTTGTTGGATTTATTAATCGATCTAAACATAATAAAACCATGTTATTACACTTTCACGTTCATTACAGTGGAATCCTTGAAGCCAATGCAAAAGACAATATATTATTATAACCAATAGAGATAGTAAACCGAGAGGTGGTGAACATAAGTTGTAAAAACAGTTTTTGTATCTGAAAATACTGAATCTTACCTAGAATAGATAAATAATATATCGTTGAACTATTTCCAAGTTTATTCTCTGCAATACATTTATATAGCCCAGCATCACTGTACTGCACAACATCTATGGTATACGTCTTGTCATTACTGACGACCTTGGTATCATTATGGATTATGGTATAACTTGGTGAAGGATGACCATTGGATTCACAGGTTATGGCAAACGTTTTACCAACAACCGCTTTTTCCTTAAAGTATGGCTCTTCTGGTGGAACTGTAGAAAACAAAATTGTATAAAATATGGTTTCGGCAATACAGTATATGGTATTAATATACCGTAGGTAATGGTTCAGAGTGCAATTTGAAAAGAACATGCACGAGTGAGTTTTTCAAAGACGATCAAAATTGCACGAGCCCGAAGAACAATTTGAAGTGTTTGAAAAGCTCACGCGAGTGTATGTTTCTCCAAACTGCACGAGAAACCATACTATTACTTATTAATTTAATAATAATATTATATACATGAAAAAATTATGGAGTTACATGCGTTGCGCAGGTCACATGCGAAATAGTTAATTTTAATATAGATAATTTTAGTAGAAAATGTTAAAAGCGCCAGCCATTTTTGTCACTTTTGTATTATTTTCACTCCTTAATTGTCACTTTTGTATTATTTTCATTTTTTGTCACTTTTGTATTATTTTCACTTTTGTATTGTTTTCACCTTTTGTAACTTTTGTATTATTTTCACTTTTTGTCACTTTTGTATTATTTTCACTTTTTGTCACTTTTGTATTATTTTCACTTTTTGTCACTTTTGTATTATTTTCACTTTTTGTCACTTTTGTATTATTTTCACTTTTTGTCACTTTTGTATTATTTTCATTTTTTGTCACTTTTGTATTATTTTCACTTTTTGTCACTTTTGTATTATTTTCACTTTTTGTCACTGTATTATTTTCATTTTTTGTCACTTTTGTATCATTTTCACTTTTTGTCGCTTTTGTATTATTTTAACTTTTTGTCACTTTTGTATTGTTTTCACCTTTTGTAACTTTTGTAATAGGAAATTTGCGCATGCGTGCAACTTGCAGAATTAAAAACGACATGGCGGATCAAAATCACGAGCTCATATCTTGTTTTTAATTCTGCAAGTTGCACGCATGCGCAAATTTTCCTATTCAGGCGCGCTTGTCGTTTGCTCGCCGCACACTAGAATTTTTTTGTCACGAATGACAAAAAATATCAAACATGTTTGATATTTGGTTTACATGTCACAAATGACGAAAATGCCGTAAATGTTGTTCGCGCGCACGAGGAAATTTTGTCGACCAACTTGTCACGAATCATAAACAAGTACCCGCGACAAGTGCGCTCGTGTGCGGCGGGTTTAAAACATCTCACGAACCCATGATGCATGAGGTGTGATTATAGAAACATTTCATGATTTATTAGAACTGGATTTATATACATACATATATATATATATATATATATATATATATATATATATATATATATATATATATATATATATATATATATATATATATATATATAAACGTAGATCAGTATAAGATCAGTATAAGTAAGAAACAGATAATTGCGAAAGTGAAGGGGCAAATACAAGCAAAAAAATTAAAATAACGCACCGACGACAGAAGGTGGCAGAAAAACATGATATACCAAGCGACAGGCATTAAAATAGCTTGTTTTTTTACACACTTTGTGTCGTTGTAAAAGGAAAACGCGTCCTTGTAAATTGAAAAGTGTGTTCTTGGGACAGTCTACTTGGTCTTGGCAATAAAAGGGGGGGGGGGG